>JACBAH010007196.1:0-23138 GCA_014282315.1 Neospermospora avenae | reverse complement strand
CCGCAAATCAAACCAAAACAAACCCAAAATTACAGTACCGAGCCTTCCACAGATACGTACCGGCATCATGACGATCCGAGCCAGGGGAGGTACTTGGCTTGGCGATATCTGCCTTAGGCGAAAGCGATTCATCTATGCCCTCCCTGCACAGTCCAGTATTCGAATATAGACGAAATACGAACGAATGATATGCGATGGATAAGTACTTACCTTTTGACAATGATACAACACCGAATTCTTTTTTTTTTCTGGGGCTCATGCGATGGGAAAGAAAGCTCACCGAGGAGGGATGGCAGCAGGGCTAAGTGAGACCTATGGAGGGGCACGAGGGAGGTTGAAACAACAGCGAGTATTTGAATGCTTGAGAGATAAGATAAGAAAAAGACGATACAGTGATTCTCACAATAGCATATAAAACTCTCTTTCTCCATCTGGGAGATTATATCCAGTGTCTCTTCTTTATCCCAGCCAGAAATGACCTGAGGAAAGAGTTACTTACCTGGATTTCCGCATCAAAGGTTGGGAGAAGAAAAGAAAATCACTGCCAGAGAACTTGAGCCTATCAAGATAGCCCGCACACCCCACCTCTCGCCAGAGTAGTAAGTAAGTCAGGTCTTCCGTATATCAAAGTCACGAAATATCAATTCAGCGCTTTGACTTCCTAGACACCTAAATATCTAGATAGCATAGGTAAATCCGCCTCACTATAACATATTGCCGTGTTCATGAACAAACAATCCATAGGACAAGTAAGTAAGTATCATGTTGTAGATCCAGATTTAGTCCATCTCTATTGGCACCTTTTCTTCCCTGAGTGTTTGAAAATAAGCGAGAGCAGCAGGGCTACCTAGGTATCCTTCCAATCGTCTTACCTCGGCCTCGCATCGAGATACGAAGTATATATAGTTTCTTTTCAGTATCGATAGAGTGTGTGATCATACCGGGGCCCCGGAAAGTGAAATTTCATATACTTTGCTTTCGTTACCACTACTTTCTTTTCTCGTAATGACATCGATTTCATAAATTACACCACTTGTATAGGAAGAGCTTGTGATGATGCGTGGACGGAGCTTTGTTTTGGGAATTAAATGGTAGGTTTTTTGGGAGAGAGCTGGGGTCGGGCTCTATAGCTTGCCTGATAGGATAGGTCACGTACATAATGGAATGCATTGCAAAGGTCCAATGTGCTTTCGGGAGATGGCGAAGAGGTACATCGGTGGATACTGCTTACAAGATGGATCTTGAAATTGTTATGGTTTGACCGTTTGACCCGCCTAAGCCTTATTCTTCTCCGTCAGAAGAGAGCACTTACGATAGCAAAGCTAGGATATGGATTTGGATAGTGCAGGAGTACGTGACCAATGTGTTCTGTTTTCAGAGTATGTAATCGAAGGTCTTGCCATTGTCGATTCATCATGTTGGCTGTCAAGTGCCCTGATTCTTACGACTTCATCAACTCAAGACCAGATACTTACTCACGACGTTTGCAGCTTCTCGGGGATAGCTTTCTGCGCACATTCTGTCCGACGAAATGGTGGCAGCATCGTTCCCTCCCCTTGTGTCCTAACGTACCACATTATGAATGAGTCTGCGTTTCCCTCGGGGAAGTCTGGCGTGCTTATATACCTGGCTTAGAAGTGGAAATTGAAGGATGATGACCTAGTTTCTTGCTCTCTATGAGATCGCAAACTTTATATATAATATTCATCACAACCTTACCTTTGTTGTACAGTACTGCATTTTTTTCCCTATGCGCATTTAACCTTACGCGTCTTCGCGAAATGATTTGTCCAGGAAGCTACAATCTCTTGTCCTTAATTTACCCGAGAACAACCACACGGATAGGTAGTGACTTCCCCGAGAGAGACGAAAGTTTTTGATTTGGTCTCCGTAAAATATCAAGTGATCGACTCGACTATGCGCTCGCTGAATTCCTACACTCCGCGAGATATAAATAATGACACTCATCGCTGGCTCCCTTTTCCTTCAATATATCTATCTATACACGACAATATCAATAGCAAGTACCCCGCACGGAAGTGTGTGCTTCTACAGTATATATTCGCATCCGTTTACTTCGGGGACGCTTGCACGACGGATTGGGGCTAGACTATAGATAATATTCTCAAGTGCGTGCAAGGAAACTGCCTGGAGGATCTTTCAATAATCTTGACTGATACCACCACATCGCCGTTGCTAACGTGATTTCTGTTCTCATTGAAGCTAGCGAGATAGAATCTGTGGATATCCTCATGTCCATGTGCCGTCATACCAGTTTACGCTGTTGTGTCATCTTCATGCCCTATTACCCATCAGCTAAAATCAGAGAAACTGACACAGCCTCAAAATGTCGAAGTCCTCCACAAAACCGGTATATCCGTCGTTGCGATCTCCCTTTACCCTTACCGTAGCGAGCTTTCCGAAGTGATCAGATACTTGCTCGGTACGATGATCACCCGAACAGTAATTCTCTTTGTACAGCTTCTGAGCGCGGAGAACTCCTAAGAAGTGAAGTCATCTCCTGTTCAAAGATCACTAAGTCTCTTTCAGTGACGGCTGATTTGTAAAAGCATGGTCCTCCTCCCGAGATGTCTCGTTGTGAAAGCATCGGCTACGGGCCTGAAAGAAGAAGGAAAGAGACGTTGAACTTGAAGCTTCACATGATACACACGGGCTGTTTTCGAGAGCTTGACTTCTCTGTCGGCATGTTTTAGCTGGGAATCTAGCTCGGTCCCTGAGATGCCACAAAGCAGGATTAACACTGCTTGAGTTGGTGTCAAAGTATCGAATATTGTCATTGACAAGTTTTCTTTTCGACTAAACTAGACTGGTACCAATCTTGAGAAATCCTGGTATTCATGCTTCTACCAAGTCGGTGGAAACTAGTGAACACTACGTCGCCGCCCTCTGTATCGAGTAGAGATACACACGTGCAGTTCGTTGTAATTCTTTGAAGTAACTCAAGGGAAATCTGTTAGCCATCTCTAATCGAACATTTGCTCGACGATAGCTTTGATGTAAATAGGAAATGCAGCATGAGTTTAGCCTCTCTCTTTATACCTAAACTTCTGTACCGTCATGACTTAATAACCATAAACTGGACTAGCTCTGCTCATGAATTGACATGCTGCTTTCTCAAAGCAGATGTCTTGGTTGACTCACTGTCGCTAATTTACAGCAACCCGACGTGGGATCGTCTTCCATTCTCTACAATGGCAACGTGAACAAGTTCTGACTGAGACTCGTCATGCTCACGATGACCCAATTTACATTATTATCAAAATCAACAAGATTACATGATACTTCCCTTTGAAGGAAATCTGCTAGAGGTAATCGCCTTTTGACAGATATCGACAGCATGAGTACGGGAATAATCAAAACATCCTAAGCGAAAATATGAGCGCTAGTCACGACGTAACCTAACTACATGAGGTAGTCGACTAGAGGTTTATGACTCGTCATACTCTTCTATGAGATAAGTTCTCAAATACAGTACTGGAAGAAATGTTTACATATTTACGCAAGCGACCTGTCAAGACCTAGGCGTCTTATATAATGGGATCATCAGCTCCCGTTGCTTTTCAGCAAGTCTCGTCGACTTTCTCAAGCGATCACCTGGCACAACTCTATCTCGAAGACCATGGCTACTACTACCGCACCCATTTTCCACCCATTCTCATGACTCTTCTTCAAGCTCCGTACTTAAATTGGGATTTTTCCGTCGAATCACGCATGGGCTACGCATAGCGAGTGGGGAGAGAGCGGTATTACACGCGTGCTCGGATCCATGACATCGCAGTCGGAAAGCCAGGCTCATTACATAGTGGAAGGCAATTCGGACACCAAAACCCACGTGGGTTTCAGTTTTGCGCTGGGAGATAACCACGAGTATGAGCGGTACGTCTGATTCATCTTCAATCTTCATGCTGTCGTTGTCTTTGTTACGCAGAAGCAGGGTTACATGAGCTCAGGCCTGTGGCACACCAGGTTCACCGCCCACGACTTGTGCGAGATCTTGACGACGATTATCTTGACCGGAACGAGGTACATTTAAATAATGAATCGCTCCGAAACTTTCGTAAGCTCTATTTGGTCTGCTTCTCGGATAGAAGGTGGGGTTGTTAAGAGACTCGTCAGTACGAATTCTTGTATGAAACTGAGAACGCATGTTATCTTGATCCGGAAAACATGGGCGGGACGATGATGGTTAGTATGAATCTTGATACTATGGTGCTCAAGGGGTATTTGTCAGAAGACTTTGGTATAAGATCTTGAATCACGCATCGCGAGTGGGGCTCAGTGGGCTGTGGAACAGCTGATGGAGGAAAAAGCGCCGAGGAATGAAGGATAATGAAGAACGAAAGTGGGAAAGTCTCTCCTCTCTCCTAACAACCTCAATGCCAGGTAAACTTGGCCGATTTACTGCTCAATTCAGCTCAAGACGGTGATATTAAGCAAAGTGGAGCTGTAAGTCCTGGTCACCGACTGCACAGATAACAGAGCTCTGGTGCTGCTCTCAGCATGGAATTGACCGGAAACGCTTCTGGGCACTGCATTTTCCTGATAACGAGAGTAGGAGTACCGACTACGGAGATACGATATGCTGGATGCAGTGGTAAACTGGCTATTGTTCGGAAGTTGCCAGGAAATTGAAGGTAAGCCAACGTCCTGCCTTATAAGGCGAGACGGGTAAACTTTATGTAGGCGTGGGTTTGAACTCGTTCACGAATGCACAATCCTACGTTCATACTAGTATATCGATTGAACCGATTCCAGCCTCACGAAAAAGTCTTTGTCAGTTCTCAGATGATGATTGAATGTCCCGAATGATTATAGGACAGTAGGAGTTCCGTAGTCGACGAACCCCGAACAACGATCCATCGTTTGGTTCTTAATTACACACGATAACTTCTAGGAAAATCTGTGAAGTGGCAACCATTCGCTCGAATCCTGATATCTAATCATCAAAGGGAGTCAGCGGTCAGGTGTTAAATCGCGAGACATATGTGGAGATCTTGAAGTATACATTTGATGCCAAGTTGATGTCGGGAAGAATAGAGGCCAAGGACCCCCATTCAGATACACAACAACGCATTTCGAACGCACATCTTAAGATTTTCAGTTACAAATCGTTAAGGTCACTACATAATATAAAGCCCTACCAAGCGAATGAGTCCTCATGTAAATCAATCCGCGTCCCACCCTCACCATGCAGCCTAACAACCTGCCTCCTTACCTCATCCGCCAATCCACCTGGCGCGCATACCAGAACGGCCAAACGCTTTATACTCCCAACCTCCGCCGCCAAAACAGCACTTACATCTAGTCTCCCAGAACCAACGCCCTCTTCTCCTTCATCTCCTTTCACCGCGGCACCCGTATAAGTCCACATGAACTCAACACCCAAAGCCCTCGCATCACCAGGCAACATACTCCGGACGATAGCAGCAAACTCTTTCTCGCGGTAACTCCATGCTAGGACTAACCTACTAGCTTTGACAGCGGGAGATGAGGTTCGGCGTGCTTCGACGAAGAACTGGATGTAGGATAATAAGGCGGTGATGCCGATACCGCCGCCGATACAGAGGATTGAATCTGCGTAGGAGAGATCGATGGAGTGCCCGTAAGGACCTTCGAGCGTGACTGGGATGTAGGTGAGCTCGGATGGGGTGAAAGAGAGATCTCTATGGATGGAGGAGGTGAGGCCTTTCATAGGGCGGATGAGAAATGTTATGCTGGGACGAGTAAGAGATGCGTGATGGTGCGTATTTGAGTGTTGTGCGTGAGAGATTGACTGTGATGATGATGATTCTGAGTCAAGGGGTGCGGCGGTTATCTTGAGGTCTTTCTCTTCGTCCTTTGGTGTTGTAATACCACTCTCTTGCCGTATAGTCGAGTTTATAATTGAAGTTGTCGACCCACTATTCCATCCAGCGATAGAGAAAGGATGATTCTCCCAGAACCTACCTGTGGAGGGGAAGAACAGAAAAGCGTGTTGTCCGGGCATGAAATTCCACCTTCTCGAAGGATACACAGTGACTTTCATGAAAGTTCCGCCGGGCATTAGTTCAGCTACTGCTTCCGTCGAAGATCCACCCGCCATATTCCTGTACACAACGATAGCCATTCGAGATAGACGCTCAAATCCCCAAAACGCAAAAGCAACGTAAAGCCAGACTTCGTAACCCCACTTGTAAGTGAAGCGTATCACGACGTGATACCAACAGCCCACTAATGCGACGATGACAATGATAATGTGAGTTATAAGGAAGATCTCATACTGGAAGCGGCGGATTGGCAGGGCTGAGAAGCCGATCGCGAGACATAAGAAGATAGTGCCGATTATGCCCCACCAGTAGTACGGTAACTTGACATTGGCGTAATATTTCGCTGAGCCGCCACCCCAAAAATCAAGATAGGTGTAGATGATGGAATGGACCACTGCTTGAACTGTGGCTACGCGAGCGGCCCATCGATGAAATGCAAGGCAAGTCGTTTGGCTAAGTCCTGTAAGCCAAATGAGAGGGTTGTTCCTGCCAGCGAACAGGATTGCGAGAGCGATGTTGGCGAATGAGAGGACTCCAGTGCGGTTACTGACGTAGGTTGAGATTTCGGTCTTCGTGTCGCTGAACCAGGCATTAGCTGTCTGTGGGAAGACCGATTTGTAGGGTACGGCGCAGAAAATTATGTTGAGGAAGACGTATATGAAGATAACCAGGGTCAGGAGACGCGAGGGAGCATATCCAACATCTATATTTTTGTTAGAAGTGGGTAGATAGATTGTGAGGGCGAACTGACTGCCTGCGAGAGGAGTTTGATGCTTTCCGTTGAAGAGAGCGGGAAGTAAGAGGAGTTTTGAAATTCCGATTGGAATCAGATTTCCCAGGCTCTTTGAGCTAAGCTTCATATACAGTCCAGCAAGGAGCGCGCCGCCAACAGTGATCACCATGATAGCTACCCTGGGTAATGTCAGTAAGATTCAACGCGTCAAGATCCACTGTCAACTCACGAAAGCTGAACATGTGTATCTTCTTGATACTCAAACTCTTGCAAAGTCTGTCTCTGAGAAAACCAGTTTGCATAATTCACTAGCATCGTCTCGTTCAACCACATAGCATCAGCTTCCAACTCCATCGTAGGCGCTACTGCAGGAATCATTTCGCTGTAGACTGCAGTCGCTGACATAGAAAGCGCAGTATATGCTTTCGCAATCTGTTTCTCTCCAACACCATCAGCTCCACAACGATCTTTCAGACAAAATGCCAAAGTTTGCAACCAAGGCATATTGCTCGCCATGCACTCCATTGACGTAGTAGCTTCTGGTTCTGCTCCCATGTCCATCCGCTTGATAAGCTTCATATCCATACCCTCCATACCACCTATGTGGTCACCTGGCATGGCGAAAGTCGTACAGTTAAGCCAGAGAGTAGAAAGCGAATCGTGACATGCATACGCACACGGAGGTTTGTACATCGTGATGCCCATACCTATAGTGCCATGTTTGCCAGCTACAGCGCCTGTAGTAAGTTGCGCCAGCAACACGAGATGCCTGGTGAGATGCATGACTACGGATTGATGTCAAGAGTGTCGTCCTCAACACACAGGTATATATCTTCCAAAAGTCGAGGAAGGGGAACGTAAGAAGAGAGAGTCTACACATTATAAGTATCGACCAGCATTATAAAATAAACGTGCTCAAACTCAAGGATGTCTCAGTCTCGCCTCCCTTCCCAAACGCTTTTTGACAAGGCTTATTCTCGCTTACATCCTTGGCACCTTTAGCTCCATTTAAACATGCTCATTCCCTCTCGTGAGGAGCCAATGAGAACTAGCAGTATCCAAGCAAGATCTCATAATTGCCAATGAAGTGCATCTATTGTGGATCTGAAGATGACGGCTTCCTGTCCCCAGCAATGATCTATCTTACTAGAGCCTGTTAAGGCTGTCAAGATCCGGGACAGGAGCTGTTTGTGGCTGGAAAGGCACGATCACGTGGTCATGTCGTTGTTTTGGGACACTGGGGCGTGCCATAGAGGGGATTTGAGTTGGTATCTCGTTCATTTTAGAGGACCGGATTGGATCATATATTTATCGGCGTCTTTTATGGCATGCTATCTAATTGGATGATGGTCATGATCGCATTGAAGCTGTCTCCCATGGGGTTGCGTCTGTTCCGCTCGATTTTGCTCATAATGACTCGAATTCGTTGAATTCGATTGAAAGGCGTTGATATTACTACAAGAGAAAGTCCAGGCAACATATCTGACATGTGAAGTCATCGTTCTTTGCCTGCTACGCGCGACTCTTGGAAGCCCATCGGCACAGGTAATCCTCGATGGAGCATCTGAAAGTTTCTGGTGCTGTGATGCAGAGACTCGAAAGTCGAAAACTGGGACGCTTCATTTTGCGATAGATAGTCACATGTTAAGTTTGCGACAGGGAATTGTTTGCAGGTGTTAACGGTTGAAACAAGATTGTGGAAGTTTGAAGTGGACTTGCCTGGCCGTACGCACGCTCTCAACAACCGTGACGGTTGAAGAGAGCAGTGTAAAAAGGAACGAGTTGTCTCGTAACGGTATATCTAGATTTCAAAGTCAAGTTCTCCTTGCTCAAGCAAATTCCCTGGCATGACCCGGCAACAGTGCTTCGACTCAAAGGTGATGGAAGATACTACGGAGGTATTAAGGAGCTCGCTTTCCTGGGAAGCTCTAGTCGGAGTCCAAAGTAAAATGCTGTCGCTTCAGCAAAAATGCCAAAGTGCCTATTTGGTTTGTTCAGCCTCTCTGGTGCTACTGTGATGTAGATCCAATTGAAAGCTTCTTTTATTAACTTTTACCCCGCTGTTTGAGCGACTGAGCCCTGTAGCATCCGTCTTATTTGTCAAAATTAAGCTAGTCACATCGTTTCAATAAGTGCGTCTAGTTTCAAGATCTAAGTACACAGGTGTCGCGAAACACTTCTTTGATATGCAAAAATCAAGTTTTGATGATATCAGCAGCTCTCAGAATCGCCCTCGCCGTCCTGCCCACCCAATCCTCAGCAATAGTAAGATTCCCTCCCTGCACCGCCTCAGTAATACCCGCATAAGTCACAGCGGCATAACCAGTATCTAGACCAGGCGACGTAACGACATGTCGGAAGAATTCTCTGTTCGGTAACCCGCCTTGTGAAACAAATCCGCGCTGAAAATCACGATATTTGTGATTAACTACAGTCACAAGATCTGCATCCTTTGTCAATACTGCTTGCTGCTCCAGGTCCTTGACTTCCTTTGCGCGGGCTTGGAAGACTTGAATGGCATCGGCCAAGTCAGAGGTATCGAGTTCTTCGCCGGATGAGGCGATCACGTCGAGGAGGTCTTCGTGGTAGGCTTGTAGCTCAACTCCATAATTAGGCAGATCAAGTGGAAGTATTTCATCATCGGCGAGATGATAAGCCAAGAGTGATAGGAATTGGCCCATGGTGGCATGTACATGGAATCCCGGGTCACCAAAGTTTGCCATCCAGTGATATGTATCGTAATTTGAATGATAATGCCAGACGGGATCGGTTGGACCCCCGCCAGAGCCGACATCAAGCTATATCATCAGCTTTTGCGACTTTAGAAGAGTGTCAGAACTTTAACTCACCGAGCTGATTCCTCGATGCAAAAACGCCGTGTAGTCACTTCCACTGCCAAGAACCCCAACGTTACCTTTGGACACAGCGTTCCATGCATCGTACAGTGAGATATTGAAACCTCCATCGTTAGGATGAATGACTTTCTCGAACAGTTCTAGTGCGATAGTGTGAAGTTCAGGTGTAGCGGCAACGTCTGGTCGTGGACCAGAAACAGCAACATCAATGTTCAAGTATGCAACGGTAGTCTCGGTAAGCCAATTGATGTATTCCTCGACCCATTCGGTGGAGCCAATGAGGCCATATTCCTCGGCATCCCACGAAGCCAGTACGCTATCAGGTTTTAGAATGACAAGCTCAATTAGCATTCGCGGACTCACATGTTCCTTTTTGGCTTCCATCCCGAGCCAAGAAGTTTTCCGAATGCTTTTGACAATTCGACCATGATTGCCGATCCAGAGTTTGGATCACCAGCGCCGCCAATCATCCATGTATCACGATGATTGCCGATAACAACGGTCTCATCAGTATTAGTACCATTGACCCATCCAATGGCATTCCAGATCGTGGTGATGTTCGATTCCATCAGATTGTGGAGGGAAAGGGTAACTCCAGGTGCAGGACCAGTGCTGTATGTTGCATTTAAAGCTCCGACCCAAGCTGTCCTATTCACTTCGTTGCCAGGAGTTCCGTGACCATCAAGTGCTTGGAGTAATGGCTGAGCGGCGGAGTATGAAATTGGAATTGAAGGAATGCGAGGCATAACGTTATCTGTTCCCGTTCTTGGAACACCAGGTTTCGAGGGGTACCCTGGCGTGGTTGGGTCTCCGGGATTGGTAGACAGGAACAAAACAGATCCTTTCTGGACTGCGTTTGGATGTCTAGCTGGACCATCTATTGCGGTCAGTACACTGTGCTATCAAAACAATTGGATGTATACCGGGATAAGCTTCATAGCCATTTGCGACCGTGATCTCTCCATCACTATCAGTGTCTGAGAAGATGACGGTCCCAATCATACCATGGTCTTGAGCATTCTTGACTTTTAGTCCACGGAAGGGACCTCCGTACTTTGCAAGAGCAATTTTTCCCTCCAGTTCAACGCCAAGTGCCACCAAGCGATCGAAGTCGACTTGCTGACCACGGCTACTGAACATCAGTATATGCTAAACCTCCATGTGCGGTTAACCTCACCCAACGTATACATATTCGGCAGTGACATCTCCCGAAGCCGAGAATCCGTGAAAAGTAGGCTGATTATCCGGTCTGCTTGTAACATCATCTTCCGGCAACTGGTCCTCGACCAAATTGACCTCTTCGGTAGTACCGTCGGGGTAGTTCACATGCAGTGAGGCAGAAACGGGATAGCTCAGATACACCTCATACTCATCCAAGCGAGATTGAAATCCGTACTCGGCCCATTTGTCGGCAGTCCATTGAGCAGCAGCTTTGCCAAGACCAGCAAGCTTGTTCTCGTGTGTGTAGTAGTAGGCCCACTGATCGATGGTATTATTATCAAATGAGTTGACGAGAATGGTTTCTTGATCTGTCAAGACCGGTGGGAAATCTGCTTGTCGCCTGATGTTTCTCTTTCGGTGGATGTGCCTTTGAGGCTGGTTGAATTCTCGTAGACAGGCTATAGCCAGGGTCGCGAGAGACAGGAATAGTACGAAGCGATACATGATGGCATTACTTCGTAACTGCGTGCCCAGTACTCCAAAAGATCTTTCGTCCTGGCACAATGGTCCTTCTTATAGCTACCTCAGTCTCTTTCCAAGCTGTCAGACGGCTTTGCTGTGATAAGTTCCATCGTAATTCCTGCATGCCGTCATGCCTAGATTCTTGGGATCAGAGTTCAAGTCGCTAAGCTGAGCTCTTTGTACCACCAGTCTGTTCTCTGGTAGGTCAATTACGATTCGACCTTCCAATATTGTTCTAGATGCCAAGCGGGGACGCATATGCTGAGGTTGAGATGCTCATAGTGGGGGCGGGGTAATTGTAGGCATGCGACGACTGATAGGCATGCCCAAGACGCTATATACAATTGACAAAGCCACAATATATCATGACTCGTCTTGATACTCCGAAATTTGTTTTCTGTTCTGCGGCAATATTTGTTGGTAGTCTTTGATTTTATCAGCTCCATTGTTTCACTGCTCAGAAGACCTCTAAGTACACTACCAGGCCTGGGGACTCATTTACCACTTTAAGCGAGAGTTCTCAACGGGTTTAGATGTCAAAATTTATACTTAATGAGGCTATAAGCATCTCAGATGGCGAATAGTGTTTTCGCTTGCTTTCTCCAGAAATCCGTATGCTGCAGTACGGCTCACATCGGCACTAAGCTCGGCAAGTAGAAGACGAATAAGCTCCCTGCCTCTATGGCTTCAAGAAGCTTTGCACATCGATGAAGTTTTAAATTTGCCGAGAACACGGCGTATGCCGTATAACAAGTTCTTCGGCACCTTCGCTTTTATTTCAAGACGAAATTGGCACGTATTCCTTGAAACGCTTCCTGTGAACCAAACCCCTAATATAGGCAACGTCTTGCAGAGAAAGCAGATGTCTTTCAGTCTTTCCCTGGAAAAGAGGTGTCCGAGGACATAGGGTTTTCCCAACCATCAACATTTTTCTCCCCAGTACCCTTAAATTTCCTCACCAAAAAACACTCCAACATCCCCCCTTCCAACTCCATCGTCGCCTCCGTCTCAAATCCATACCTCTGATAAAAACTCTCCGCGCCCGCATTCGCCTCAACGAAAACATCCAATCCCTCGTCCTCAGCAACCTCACACGCCCTCTTTGACAAAGATCCTCCATAGCCTCTCCCCTGTACTCTGCTATCCACCCCAAAATGATCTACACAGAAATGATCTTTGCCTGACATGTATTCTTCCCTGTACTCAGTCATAGCTCCTATCATCTTGTTGTAAATATCCCTATTGACCGAATTTTGAGGTGGAGGATAAGAAGACCAGCTCCCGGCACCATGTTCCTCGGAGTGATATTTGCGCAGCGAGAGGAGCTCCAGAATGAGATTCGGGGTCATTACGTGGGAGACTTTGAGGAGACGGACGGAGGGATCTTCTATGTCGAGTTCATACTTTGACATCCACCAGGATGAGAAATCGGGTGGGAAGTTCTCCCTATGCCAGGCGCTTTTGGCGTGGAATGCGCGCTCGTGAAGGGTGCCGATTGTGGGGAGGTCCTCGGGTATCACATCTGTAACGTTTTGTCCTGTGGGGTTGGACATTGGTACTATCGCAGAGCTATTTTGAGCTTGATTGATCGATTGCGGGTCTCCTCAGCGGAGTGATCTGTATCTGAAGTTCATGATTGAACAAGAGTGGGGAATTTAGGTATAGGATTACGCTTTTTTTGTCCACCACTGCTAGCGCTTGTGTCTTCGCTTAGGCTGTTTTGATTCACATGCGAACCATGACACTGGTCTGAGATGTGATTATAGCCTTCAACCCTTTTTTTAGAATCTGCTATACCAAAGAATAGGGATTTGGAATGGAATTTTGTTTCACTGACGATTGTTGACCGTGTTAGGACACGGCTTGACTTACTCCCCTTTGCACATCTACTCTTTCCTGTGGAACTTCCATACTGTATTGGGCCGAGCTTATTTTTCCCGAGCCATTTGTCCCTGGCGACCATGATTTGATTCAGCGCATAATCGACTCCTAGCAAGTGATGCGCATTCATACTTACCTACTGTTTGGCCCGGTAGCGATAAAAAGAGCGAACGTTGAATTTACTTACACATCGTAATGAAAATTGATGTTGCTTTTGACCGGATGTCTACGTCGCTCAATATGCGAAATAATTTCGAGCTGATAGTTTCGAGGATGCGTAAGCGTCAATTTGAATCCTTCGATGCGCAATGTGTATTCTACTGTTATACACGTAACCTAGATCGAGATTTCATCATCCAACCTCAAGAAATAGGACTCGACCGAAAATACTCGATTAGTTAGCCTTGTGACAATTATGAGAAGTGCAAAGAGAAAGGAGGAGCCATAAGCCAATTCAATGCCAAAGTCAAGTATGCCTCTCTGATTTTAGCTTATGCTAATTTCCAATGACGAGAAATTACGTGTTATTGTTAGAGTCAGATGCTTTGTCGTTTCCATCTCACAAGCCGCAGCGATTCTCGAGTAACGAATCCCTAGCTTGCGCTCGTCATAGAGAAGTGTTCACAAGCTTCTTCATTTATTTCCTTACAGGAAAAGCTATCATGTTGTTCAGGATAAGGCTAGAGACCCCAACCCTCGCAAGAGAACTCCACGTGTAGCATTTACCACATGCGTTAGCTTCAAGATGAAGAGTAAGCCTTTGACGAGGCACAGGTCTGGCTTTTGAAATCTCTCCCTTGCCGTGGTTGAAATATGCTAGTCATTGTATCAAAATGTTTGTGTGGCTCACGTCTCTGAGCTCCTTAAGGATAATGAAGTTAAAACTATATCCGAGGCTGGCCGACTCCGTTACCGACGAGATCTCTCCGATTTTCTGATATGTCTTCGACTCTTCTGTGATTGTTGTGAGTTATCATAGATTGGACTCCAGTTTGGTTAAGGAAATGTTGTACTGTAACACTTTCATCTTGAAATCTTTATACAGGAAACGCCATACTATTAATTTCTGACTTCGACCGTGATACAATATTTTGATTTGTTGGAGATGAGTTTGCCTACCACGATATCAGATCGATCAGGACGATAAGCAGGAGCAGCCGGTGCGTAAAGCTCAACGAGAGAGGGATCGATTCTCGTATATGAGGTAGTGTTTATTAATTGCTCGCTAAAATACACGGATCTACAACCGTCCTAGAAGCACTTCTGATTCCTCTTTTTTCCCATCTAAACTTTCCATTTCTTTCTCCAGGAGCTATCGTGTAGTATCTACCTTGATCTTTCGCACAGTTAAGAAGTCTTTCGTTTCTTTTGTGCGCGAACCCTTTCGGAATGTGACTCAAGCTTAAGGTTCCAAGCTTTGACAGCCAAGCCAGCCAAGCTGTACATACGGGTGCCTGCGCCGCAGCCGAGACACTTCGCCACCATTCACAAAAGGCTTTCTGTCTTTCACTGCATGTAAGCCCTGCATCAAAGAAGTGGGCTATGTGAGTCAAAAAGGCCAAGTAAGACATTTCACTATTTCTTTGACGGATCCTCAGACAGGTACGAAGCTTTAACTATTGGCTGCGCGAGGGAAAGAGCCTGGGAGAGCTGCATGAGCGGGGTAGGTACGACACGCCATGGCAGGCAGGACTGAGTGAAAGACTGGATCACGACTGCCTATTCAATTGATGATGAAGAGATGGGAAATAACGTATTAATAAAGAAGCTCTTCCCTTCATTAGATCCTTCCTTCATTTCCTTCATCGAGCCCACTTTCTTCGCGCATACCATCCAACATTCTCACCACATTAATGAAACCAAGTTACATTTGTCACTAGACACGGATATCATGGCTACCGATACTCCTCACAAGCTGGAGTTCCGCATCCGTGATCTCTCAACTCGAAGTGTGCTCCTCTTCCCCTCCCGTGCTCAGGTTATCCGTGATATCAAGAACATCACTCTCCAACCAGGCGCCAATCAGATCATCATCGATGGTCTTTCTCCCCTCGTTGACGAGCATTCCATCAAAGTAGAGGGTACAGGTTCAGCAACCATCACAGATGTCACCGTCGATCTTCTACCAAATCGAGAGGTGCATGAAGACATCTACCCTTCAGACTCCGAAGATGAGGATTTCTCCGAGCCAGAGAATTCCGATATCGAGGTCGAGGAGATGAAGACCATCAACGAGGAAGTCAAGAAGTTGAATGTTCGACTTCTGGATGCCCAAGAGAAGATCAACTCCGCTGCGGATAGGTTGAAGATCTGTGATAACTTCAGTAAAAGCGTTGAGACCAATCGTCCTACGCCAGCTGATCTTGATAAGTTGATTCAGGCTTACCACACCGAGCGGAAGAAGGTGTATAGTGATCATGAGGCGGCTACTTTAGATGTCGTGGAAATTCAGCAGGACATTCGCAAGACAGAGAAAGCGAAGTTCAAGCTGGCTAGGGCTTTGGTGAAGGCTGGCGAGAAGGCCGAGAAGGAGAAGGCCAAGGAGCGGGAGAAGAAGATGAGAAAGAAGGCTGAGATTGCAAAGGAGAAGCAGCGTATCAAGGTTGAAAGAGAGTCATTCTGGCCTAAGAAAGTCTTCCGCATTACCATTAACCTGGAGCCTTCAAATCTGACTCCTGCGTCATCTCGAAGGAGTTCTTTGGATGGTGACACGATCGTCAACCTTGCTACCTCAGACTTCCACAAGGGCTCCGATGCTCCACTCAAGGCTGACGAGATCTCGCTGTCTCTACAATACATCACACATGGTGCGTCGTGGGCTCCACGATACGATCTCAACCTCAATACAGTCAAATGTACCGGCCTTCTCGAATACGGCGCCGAGCTCAGAAACACCACCTCCGAAATTTGGCGCGACGCCAAGGTCATTCTGTCAACTTCGCAGACCACATTCAGTGGCCTCAGCGAGACCATCCCCACTCTTCTTCCATGGCATGTACGCCTACAAAAAGGTGATCATGGCCTGGACTTTTCACTTTTGAGCTCTCACGAAATCGCAGCCAAGCAGCAAGAATATTACCAGACAAAAGGCGATCAGAATCTGAAGTCTCGCTGGGAACTTTTCGGCCGTGACAATTCGGGAAGAGATGCCTATCTCGCGCGGCAAAATGAGCAACATGCCAAGAAGAGAGTCCAGCGTACACAGCACGCGCAGGCCATGGTGTCCCGAACCGCACCTGTGTCATTATTGAGCCAGCCTATGGGAATGTTTGGTGCATCGCAAGCGGTTCCTGCTTCTGCGCCTGGTATTAGAAGACATCGCAGATACGGCGGCGGCGAACTTGAAGAAGAAGAAGAAGAAGAAGAGCGATTTGATGCAGTAGGATACAAGACAGTCGCTCGAGGAGGAACAGACACGCGTGCCGCTTACGACGACGACTCCGATCAAGGTTTTGGCTGCATGGACGACGAGCCTGAGATGCCTCAATCGCTTACTTTTGAAGAAGGCGCTTGGGAGGAAACGGGCATGACGACTACCTACGATGTCCCGGGCACCAAGACGCTCTCGCCAAATAACTCTACCATCAAGCACAAGATTGCTAAGATTGATTTCAAGAACGTGGTGTTCTCTCACATGGTCATCGGCAAGCTTCGCCAAGTCGCCTTCCTCAAAGCACGACTCCGCAATACCTCCAAGATTACACTGTTAAGAGGTCCGTTGGGATTGACTCTCGATGGCTCCTTCCTGGGCCAAGCTACATTCCCTCGCTGTTCGGCTGGCGAATCTTTCAGTCTTCCTCTAGGCGTCGATCCGGCTCTCAACATCGCATATCCTAAGCCCACCGTCCGTCGCAGTCAGACTGGTCTCTTCACGAAGGAAGAGTGCAATGTCTTCTCACGTGCAGTAGTCATCACAAACACTGCACAACGTGCCGTGGAAGTCACCGTGTTGGATCAGGTTCCTGTATCCGAGGATGAGAGACTTAAGATCGAGATTGTGAGCCCGAGAGGCTTGAAGGTCGGTTGTGAGGCTGTTAAGGCTGGAACTAGTGCTTTCGCGGCCTTGTTGGGGAAGAATTCGACTGGTGGGACAATGAGGGGTGATGGGAGTGCGAAGGATGTGCGTGCCAGTGTTTATGGTGTTGATGGAACTGGAAAGGAAATGGCGAATGGTGGTGGAAATGGGAAGTGGGGAAGCGCGGTTGCGAGTGTAAAGAAGGGTGGCGAGATTACTTGGAGTGTTAAGTTGAACCCGGGACAGGGTGTCAGGTTGGCTTTGGAGTATGAGGCTACATTTCCCGGCGGGGAGAAGGTTGTTGGTGTTTAGTAGGTGGTTTGGGGATAGTATTGGTTGGATTGGGGGAGTTGTTTGTAGGATGGTTTTCGGGTAAGGACATGGAAATGGGAATGAGGATCAGATTGGTGATGGGATACGCCGGTGAATTACTTTAGACTCTGGCATGATGGGAACGGGAGTTTGGGAGAGAAACTCAGAGAGTACAGACTAGTATACACTAATAAATCAATAAAGTATTTACTCAGCCCTTCCTTCTGTCTTTCTTCATGCCTTCTTCGCTGGTGACTAGGCTTCGATTCCCGGTCTTGATATCACTAGCTCAGCGACCTGTGATTCGGGAGCTCAGCTTGAATTTGCAAGTTGAATACACGTAATAGTGCATCTTCTACGGGCACTTCAATGATAATAACGATACATCATCTACCTTCTCCAAGATCATCCTCCACGCCCACTTTTTTGCTTTGCATCCTTGATGTAGAACATAACATCACGACACCCGCACTATGGGTACCTTACAGTCTTGTTTTATCTACTGTACTTACTGTAGGTCCATCAGGGCGATCAGTAGCGGGTTGTCTGTCATAGCGACCGATGGCCTTGTGATTTCGAGATAAAAGAGCAAGTTTATCAGGAGCTGATCTTGATCATTTATTTTCGGACGGGCAGGTGAGTATCTTCGACAGCTGTCAAGCTCCAGCAGCAAGGACTGAAAGGCAACGATATTTTGATGAGTATAGTTGCTCCAGGTATGCAAGAATTTGAGGAATTGAGGTCTTGAGAAGTCTTGACATTGTTATTGTCTAGTCTAGGTAGTCTAGATACTTGAGGGTTCTCCGAGAGAATTTCATTTTGACTCAAAATAAAAGTATATTAAGGTAAGTGAATGCTTGCTTGAATCGTAGGCAGTAAGTGCTTCTAGTCTATGTAGGTACACTTCAATTCACTGATCTGGAGAAAGGTGGAGCCGATGAGGAAGTTGCCGGACGGGCACTAGCGGCACTTCTGCCCTCCTTCCTCGTCCACACCTTAACCACCAACAGACTTTCTTCACAACCTGGATCCTTCTCCTCTTTACAGCCTGCAGACATACTCCCACCTCAGTCTTCTTTTGATACGTTCAAGACCATTTTCTTTTCAATACCACGAGAAACGGGTCTTCCTCCTTGTGCGCTTCGTTTGTTGACTTTCTTCCTAGACTGGAATCTTGGCGCCGCGAGGGTTGAAGATCGCGTCACCTTTCTCGGTGAGTTGCGACGCCCAAGAATCTCTCTCCCCTGGACTTCAGCCTTGAAGATTCGGCATCATCGGCAGCACGACCTTCTACTTCCACAAATTACCTTCCCTCAATCCTCAGTCTTACCATTCTGGGGATTTGATTGAGGCTCACCATTCTTCGATTCCTCATCTCCAGCATCTCACAGCACCATATTCTGAAGCTCATTTACTGCTGCGTCTTGGCTTCTGGGAGTGAACGGAAATGTTGAAATTTGAGAGTGTCTGTTGAAGGGTATGTAGGTTTACCTGAATGTTAGAATGTCTACTGACTCTTGCCTCAAGAATTCCTCAAAAGTCTCGAGTCATTATGGGCAACTATTGTTATGATTGCGTGATCAACTTCTCCAGCTTTGAAGCCGTCACATCGCATTGCAATGCTTTAAGACATCGTCGGGCCGCTGAATGTGCCGGCTGCGATCGCCTGTTTGTTAACGCTGTTGCTGTTGCGCAGCACTACGAAGCTGTTCACCTCGTCTGGTGTAGGCCTTGCAATCAATCCTTTTACAATGACCATGCCTTGGATGCCCACGACAAGGTTTTTCACAGCTTCACTTGTCCCGGTTGCGACAAGGTTTTGAAATCAAAAGCCGCACTAGACTCACACTACGCGAACAAGCACCACACATATTGCGTCGATTGCCAGGAATGGTACTTCTCCGAAGCCGACTGGTACTCTCACTGTCACACTGCCCACAACTTTACCTGCCCCGAGTGTCCAGAGAGAGACACGTACAGGACTCTTGCGGCACTCCAGGCCCACCAAGATTCCCCAGCACACTACTACAAATGCCCCAAATGTGACCTAAAGTTTCGCACGAAGGAAGTGCGTGCTAAGCACAAGGCCTCGACTCATTTCACGTGCGATAAGTGTTCCTTGGACCTCAACTCTCGGGCTGATCTTAAACGCCACAAAAGTAGCCAGCACGAATTCCCTTGCGATTCGTGCGAGTCAGTACTCGATACATCCTTTGGAAGACAGTCACATGAGGCCAGTATCCACTTTATGAAATGCAACTTCTGCGAGAAAACCTTCAAGAGTGAATCCCTCAGGACAGTGCATATCAACACGGTGCATAAATTCCCTTGTAACGGATCCTCACTTGTGTATGGCTCATCCGAGGGTCTGGCTACCCACCAGGCAAAGGAACGAGATTCGCACAAGACAAAAGAAAATGTTTTCACTTGCACTACCTGCGGAGAGGAGTTTGAGACGATCATCCTTCTGGATCAGCACAAGATCGCTGCTCACGGGTACCACTGCGACAAGTGCACAATCGGATTCGATACCGCCATCGTCCTTTCGATGCATCAGAAGACTGTTCACGAACTGGCTTGT
This sequence comes from Neospermospora avenae, assembly GCA_014282315.1. Classification (NCBI taxonomy): domain Eukaryota; kingdom Fungi; phylum Ascomycota; class Leotiomycetes; order Helotiales; family Ploettnerulaceae; genus Neospermospora; species Neospermospora avenae. The sequence continues at coordinate 3,031 of JACBAH010007196.1, read as the reverse complement.
CCACAATGCGGCGAAACCTGTGATGATCCACTAAGGCTCCTTTGGCACTATGGATCAGTCCATATGCATCGATGTCAAATCTGTAATGCAGCATACGAACAGGAGGATAGTCTCGCGGACCACGTTGCATCTGTTCACAAAGATATGTCACAAAACTCGGCTCTGACATGTGATAGATGCAAAGACTGTTTGTTCTCTAACCAAGCTGCACTGGACAGACATAATACTTCTGTTCATGAGGAAAAGTCAACGCTGACTTGTGAGCTCTGCAGGGACTGTATCTTTCTCAATCAAGCAGCATTAGAGAAGCATAATATGGATTTTCACCGAGCTCAATCAGAGATTGAATTCATTTACGATGACTGTTTCGAGGGTTTTAGTCCTGAGAAGGCTGCTGAATGTCCTGAACAAAACAAGCCACCTCTGACAGATAATTTGCGTCCCAATGGTCCTCAAGATATTAAGCCAGCATCAGCCATTGAAGGGCTTTTCGAGATCAAGTACCCGCCTATGCTCAGGGAACCATTACCACCGCAATGCAAGAATTGCCCAAACAAGTTATTCCTCTCCATGGCCACCCTCGAAAACCACTTCACCGACTCGCACTCCGACAACCTCAAGCAGTCTTGCCATCTGTGCCACAACTTGAATTTCGAATCCAGTGCCACAAGATTGAAGCATCATGCCAACGATCACTCGTTCAAGTGCCCGTACTGCATCGCTCAGTTTGAGAAGTCAAGTCTCCTCATCAGCCATATAGAGGACTTGCACACTTACTATTGCACGCACAAAGGTTGTGGAGGTCTCAGCTTCACTTCTGAGAAGAAGATGGAACACCATGCGAGAACTCACATGAAGTTGGGGAAGATGATTCCTGAGAAGGAGAACGCTTTAATTGACATCTCGAACTCTCAAAGTCATCCTGTCACTGCTCCTGCGACTTCCTCCGCCACTAATCTCTCCATTACGTCTTCCGCTGCCAAAACTTCCTCCACTTATGCTTCCCTGATCCCATCCTCAATGCCAGATTGCAAAGCATGCACGACCTACCACACTCACCACGGCAAAGTCTTTAGCTGCAAGGAATGCAAAGAAGCAGACTTCTTCACTCAAGCCGACCTGGATCGACACATGGATTACTCTCCCTTCCATGGTACTCCTAAACATGATTGCATCGAGTGTCAAGTCGAGTTCGATGATCAGATTCGGCTGTTGGAGCATATCGAGAGTAAACCTCACAAGGTGCGATGGATGTTGACCATGATTTCAAACGTTTAGGCTTGACTGTTTATTAATCGGCCTGGCTGTTTGCTCGCTGAGACTTGCTTATTGAGAGAAATCCGGGAATTTTTGGAATGTTTGTTGATGTTGATTGAGTTTACTTTTCTTTGTCCTTTTCTTTCGGATCATGTTGGACAACACTATTTGCCTGCGTATGGCGAGACGGATAATGATCGATATGCGAGGTATTCAGTAATGGACATGAGAGATGATGAGAGTCAAAATCATTCTCCTCTCTTGTTGCATCGATGGCGAGATTATTGCACGACGAAAGCACGGATAGGAGAGCTTTGTACGTAGTATCACAACTAGCAATACAAAACTGGAAGACAAAAAGCTTTCTACGCAAGTGATAAATGCGCGATCTCTTTCTTGTCTTGGTCCAACAGACTTAGAATTCTTGAAAGTCAGGACGGGATATTTCGGATTTGTTTCTGACTGACAATCGTTATTTCTGTGGCTGGCTGGCAGCCGCTTCAACCTGGAACTCCTCTTGAGATCCCCTTCGACTTTTCATTTTGTCTAGTTCTCTATGACTCGCTGAAGAAGTTCACTCCTCTTCAACAATCTCTCCTCAAAGTAAACCGTGTTCCTGTCTGAGTGCATACAGTCTCATAGATGGAGATGAGGTCAAACGCGCACAAAGTCATCTTGAACATGGGTGATAACATATATTCATGATTTCTCGTGCTTACTCGCATTTAGACTCATATTGCCGAGACCACAGCCCCCATCAATCCCTTCTCTGGAGGGTACTGGCTCTCGTCAAGCCAGTTCTCCCAGTATTTCAAGCCCTCGACTCCCTCTTCTCTGCACAAGACTCCTCGCTCCTCAGCCATCTCGAGTTCTTCTTCTGCGACTCCTATACTCCAGCCGAATCGTTCCGCGGCATCTTGAGCCGTGACGCCCCTGCCGAACAGTTTCCAGTCCCACAGAACTTTTTTCTCGAGTTCCGGCTCGGGCGGAAAAACGTGAAGGTCAGCTAGCCATGCCATGAGAGTTCGGATAGTCTTCTCATCCGTCCTTTCACTCCCCTGCACAACTAACACACCACTCTTAAACTGCCTCAACCTGACCGGCAGTTTTAATTTCTCCCACATCCTCGCCGCCTTCTCGAAATCCAATGGACTCACTAATTCAATCCCATTCCTCGCACGATTAAACACCGCCCACAGATCAACTAAACTGATAATGCCTCCCGCCTTTCTTAACACACCTCTCGCGTCATCAGTCAAGAACTCGGCAAGATTTCTCGATAACTCAGAAATATAAAGGCTTTGGCTAGAATTCGACGGTCCAAGCATATCCTTGGTAGTCACGAGACCGAGAGCATTAGCAACGGCATTCGTTTCAGCTCCACCTGAGCCGTTGAGGGAGAATGATTCCGCTAAAGCGACTATCTCCTTAGCAGATGCCATGAGCGCTTCGAGATCGGAAAAGGCGGTGCCGATTACTAGTTCGTTGTTTTTCCTCAGTTCATTACGGCGCTGTTCGAGACCTGCGATGCCGACCGTCTTGACGCGCTCAGGTGTTGGAGTAGATGTTCCTGAGCTGGATGTTGTTTGCTCGGAGGCTGTAGGCACAGGAGGAGCATTCGCGAGAAGCCATTTGCGTTGTTGGAGGGACGTCTTCAATCGTTCGGCGAAGATGGGCCCGCCGCCGGCCCGGAAGGATAGTTTGATGGATTCGACGGTGTCGGTCGAGAGTACGGGTGGGTGTTGGAGGACGGGACCGGGTGATTCGTTGCGAG
>JACBAH010007195.1:0-23138 GCA_014282315.1 Neospermospora avenae | reverse complement strand
GGTGGGAAAAGACTGCCTCGGCTATCTGAGCTGTGACAGTTTTGCTTGCCTGTGACATTCGCTTTCCCCGACAGTAAGCGAGCCCCGAGCGAAACTGGAGGTGGGCCGGCTAGTAACCGAGCTTGGTCGAAACTCGGACTATACTCACAGACTGAAAGCAGCTCATGTCGTGACTCCGCGAAATCTAATCCATAGTTACGAGAATATACAGCGTATTGCATAAAGCTTCAGCGTGCTTGAATCAGATTAATTGCTGGTTCCAAACTTCAGATGCTACAACGAATCTTCGATTGACAATCGCTTCGTCGACCGAGTTTGTCGGAGCTCCTACAAGCTTGGAAGCCGACGATACCAAGCAAGCATGATTCAGAGGAAAAAGTTTGACTTCCTTCGAACCTCGGAAAGGCTATTACTGCTATGAACGAGTCTTGGCTGATCCGTCTTCGACCAAGTCAGGCTGGACTTGCGCGACCAACATTTTATACCTCTCAAAATCACAGAATACGGAACAACTTTGCTTAGTATTTCACAAGAGAGTTCCGTGAGATTAAATGCCGGCGATCTAAATCTGGAACGATGCTCTAGGACCACAAGAAGAAGAAGAAGAAAGCATCCAATTGAATTGGGTTAAGAAGGGTCGAGCAACGGTCACGTGCCAATACCATTTAGCGCTTCAGCCGTCATCATAGCCGCGTCTTCAAGGTCAACCTACAGCTCAACCTCACTCCAACCCTCTCCAACAACCCACACACCACTCACAAAATGGCTGAACGCGAACTCCAAGATATCCAGCGCAAGCTGAAATCCAGCCGCTCCTACACTGAGCAGCTCCCGCTCCTCTCCTCCGCCAAACTCGCCCTCCTAAAGCTCAAATCATTAACGCCTCTTCCTACCACTCCATCCAGCACGCTCTCTCTCGCGCGAGACATCTTCGAGACTGGTGCACTACTATCCATCCGCGCAAAAGATCCCGCGGCTTTCACGCGCTACGTGCATCAATTAACACCATTCTACGAGTTACCCTCAGATCGTTTGGCACCTAGTAGTGAGAAGAACAAGATTACGGGATTGTATTTACTGTTGTTGTTGACGCAAGGAGATTATGCTGGTTTTCATACGGAGCTTGAGGGATTGGAGTTGAGGGGCGGGTTGAAGGGGGGTAATCAGGTGGAGAAGGATAGGTATCTTGGGTATCCGATCAAGTTGGAGAGGTGGCTGCAGGAGGGCAGCTTCGATTTGGTGTGGAAGGCTATGGCTAGCAGGGAGGTGCCTAGTGAGGAGTATGGCGTTTTCAGCGAGGTGTGTATTGCTCCCATTTATTCCTGACTACCATCATGTCACCAGATGTCTATCTGGCCTTCAAAAAGCTTCCCAAGCACAAGCAAACTAACATCCCAACCCCAGATTCTCACAACCCACATCCGCACCGAAATTGCCACCTGCAGCGAAACTGCCTACCCCTCTCTCCCCATTTCCTCAACCAAGAATCTCCTCTTCCTCGACAGCGAAGGCGCCGTCATCGAGTTCGCTCAGGCAAGAGGCTGGTTGATTCGCGATGGGCGTATTTTCTTCCCGCAGCAGAACTTGAAAGGTGGTGTTGATGAGCTGGGTAACGAGAAGGAATTGAGTCAGATGGCGATTGAGAACACGCTGGGCTACGCGAGAGAGTTGGAGACTATTGTATGAGATGGTTGGGCCGGGATGGATGATGCTTGGTTGGCATGCTTGTGCATTGCACAGCTAGCGTATCATAGAAGGGCCATGTATGATGGAGAGTGGAAGAGAGCATTGACCTGCAATTAGATGAAGGCAGCATGGCATGGAGGAACACGAGGCAGGCTTGTATTCTAGACCGGCGCTTAGGCGTAACCTCGTTACACAGTGATGATCACGAACTGCTGCACATGACCATGTTCATTCTGTTCCTGTATAGTTCACTCACTACCTTCAAGTCGCTCCGAAACACTCAGGAGGAACAGCTTCCAATTACATGCAAAACAAGTACTTCAGTAGTCTGATTAAATCTACTTTTTTCCGAACTCCAACAACTAACTGCATCTGCCAAGGTTTTGTCCATTTCAGAAGCCACGCTAGCTCCCAGATAATGAACCCTCATGCAACGAGCTTCAACCCACTCCCATTCTTCCCAACCTCACAAACACCACATACCGCACACACAGTACCCTTGTACTTCGTCTGGTATTTGCTTCCATCGAAAGCACAGACCTCGAATGCCGAGCCACTGTAGATAGGTGTGTATGAAGCAGCACAGATATCGAATTCGGCAAATTGGTCGAATTCGATCTCGACGGCGTCATTGGGGTTGCGTTCGCAGTTTGCTTTGATTTTCTTTGCCTAAGATTCGTCAGTAAACAAGTACAGAAGTTGGTTTGGGGAATTGAAAACTCACCTGATCGAGCATCTTAGCTGCCCCACCGTTTGCCAACATCCTGTTCGCGAAGCTCAAAGCCGAGTTGTAATTCTTATTTGTGAAAGCCTGCTTCATCGCACTTATCAAAGCAATCTGCCTATGTGGGACTTCGAGCTTTGGGATAGTGAAGTAAGCGGCTAATTCAAGACTGCGCTTGAGCTTCTCTGGCGACTTGGCAACTTGGTCATCAGCTCCGAGATTCCGCCTCGTCAGCTCGATGCCCATGGCGATGGTGTATTCACTTGCAGTAGTGATCAGCTTCTTGGCCTCTTCTACTTCTGAAGCGGTCGAAACGGCATTGACGAGGAGGGCGTGTAAGATGCCTTGGAAGATCGTGGCTCCGTCTTGGAGCTTGTTACTGCGCATGGCCTTGTATCCCTCTTGCAAGTCAACAGTCGCTAACGTCTCCAGGTCCCTAGGGATGATTGGGAGAACCTTTCGGGGATCTGTTTCATCGACCGTACGGCGAACGTAGTTGATCAGAGGTGGGAGACCGCTGGATGCGGGGAGATATGTCTTGGTTCCTGAGTAGACTTCCAAGAAGCGTGGTTTCAATGGGGCAAAATTGACAGCGCCCAGTTGTCGGTTGAGTAATTGCATAGCAGTCTCAAATGAGCCTGCAGCAACGTGATCTGCAGCAATAGGCGAGTTTCGTGCCCAGAGATCTGCTTCACTGCTTCCGGCACCACCAGCCTCGGCAGCGTCAACATTGACAAAGTCACTTTCGACTTCAGGAACAATATCATCACCCATGTCCCAACCACCAGCGTCCTCATCGTCGTCAACTTCGACGAGCGTACCATTGCGAGCGGCACCTTCGTCATCACCAGCATCGTCCCCAAAGCCATTTGATACAGCTGCTGGTCCCTCATCAAACGTTTCTTGGCCCAGAAGGGCTTTCTCAAACGTCGATTGAGATGTGGCCTTTGTTGGCCAATTGGCTTTGTACGTAGGTACGATAGCCGCTGGAGGCGAGAGTGGCGATCCAATGGCTGGAAGCTTAATTTGGTCCTCAGTGAGACCAGTGGCTTCTAGGATAGATTCACATTCATCATCAAGACCATGGGCCTTGGCGGTCATATACGCAAGAGGATCTGAAGGACGTTAGTCATTATCAAAATAATTATGTCTAGCAACTTACAGAGATCAATCTCCTTGAACATTGCTATCCGGTCAGTGACATCGCCCAAATACAAGGCGTTCTGGAAACGAGCTGTGAAATCGCCACGGTGTTCTGCAATCTTAGCCATTCGGGTAAGCTTTGCTTCATCACCAGTGGCAAGGTAGAGGAAGGAGAGCTTGTCGAATTGTCGTAACTTCTGGTAAGACATCTCGACAATTTCGTGATTGCCATGTGCAAGAGCTTCGGTCGTCAGTCTCGACCAAAGCTTGGGTCTATCCAGTTGCTTAGCCATCTCGACAGCAACATCCAGGTTACCACACTCAATGGCAAGTTCGAATCGTGTTTGCGGATCTTGGACGAATTGCAAGGCGATTTCTGGGTAGCCCTTCTTTTGTAGGTATGAGATGATGCTTTGACCAACCAGACTAGAGTTCTTGATGATTTCCAACATTTCCTGGTAATTACGCTTGACCAGGGCGAGCTTGAAACGGTATTCGGTAGGATCAATGTTTAGAATCTTAGGCTTGGCGCTTCGGTCAAGACAGTAGACAGTTCGGGCCTTGACCCGGACAAGATAAACTGTCTGGTCAAGAGTTCGAACAATACCATTGTCACCATTGAGCAAAGTGTACTTGATGTGGTTGAGGGTCGAGTAGAGAAGAACGCCGGCGTCATCCCAAGTGGCACTCTTGATTCTGATGGTTTCGTGGAGCGTGCTGACTTGTTCAAGAGTCTTGGTGACGATTGTGACATTATGCTTGCTGAGAAGAGCAGCGTACAATCCATCATTCGACCAAACGACGTACTTGACACCGGCAACAGCCAGCTCAGCGACGGCTTTCTTTTGCTGAATATCGTATAGATGAACGGCGGTAGGGGTTATGAGAAGAAGGTTCCCTGTTCCTCCGAAGTAGATGTCGGTGGTTCCTGTGGGTGGCTTGATAGTTTTGGTAGTGGAGTTTGAGAGATCCTTGATATCGATTTGCTGGTTCGCGGCGGTGAAGACGGCAAATCTGTTACGCGCAACAAATACAGCTGAGTTTCCTTGCCCTCGCTTAGTATCCGTGACATCCCCCGAGCCATCTCGCGGTATATTGATGAGTTCATAAGAGCCGCCGTCTGCTGGAGTAGTCACGAGGATAGCTCGCTCTGCTGGATTAAAGGACAAGGACCGGGGTGGAACCCATGGGCTGCCAAGCTTCTTCAATGTCAACAAAGTTGGGCTCTCCAAGTTCTTCTGGAAGTCGTAGGAGCGAACTTGCTTATCCTTCGTGATGAAGAACAAGTTGTTCTGGTAGAATGCTGAAGCTGGACGCTCTCTCTCAAGCTTAAAGACCATAACTCCATTATCGTGTCCAGCAGCGAAAAGGTTGATCTCTGGATGGGCCGCAATCACCCAAAATCGATCGTTCTCTCGCTTGAAGGACTGTACTGATGTGCGCTTATTAAGGTCCCAGACACGAATTGTCTTATCCTCGCCCACTGACAAAATCAAGTCCTGGTGTGGATGGAACAGACAACCCGATGCATTCTGGAAATGACCCCTGCAAGTATCGACCTCCCAAGCCTTCGTTTCGCTCATTCTCCAAAGTTTGACCAATCGATCGTCGCCCGCGGACACAATAAGTGGTAGTGTGGGATGGAAGGCGACCCAATTCACACCTCTGTCGTGACCCTCCAATACAAATTTGACAACGGCGTCTGTGTTGCCAAACATATCCGCTTGATTCTGGTTTCCTCTCGACATTTGGTCCTCGAAGGTCATCGATGTAGGAGCGGAGTGCTTCTTCCTCAAGCCAGATATATCCCAGACACGAACAGATTGATCCAACGAAGCCGAAACTACCAGGTCATCCTTAGGGTGAAACTGGGCGCACATCGTGTAGTGGTTGTGTCCAGTCATTGTGCAAACTGGAGACCTTAATTAGTCCTGACCTATTGTGCGGCGCATCTCAACTTACTCAATGACCTATTCTGCCAGTTCCATATCCGAATAGTTTGATCATCAGAACTGGAGATGATCCAAGGGAGCTCATGATGGAAGAAGACTGTGCGAACATAATCCAAATGTCCATTCAAGGTAAAAAGACATCTGCGAGTCTGATATGACCAGACCTTAATCTTGTAATCATCTCCACCCGATACAAAGAGGGGTTGTGTCTTGTGGAAGTCGACTCCTCGAACTGGCCCATCGTGCTCCTCAAATCGATCGATCAAAGTTCCCATACGGTAGTCCCATAGTTGAATAGTCGAAGAATGTAGAGACACGAGGATCCAGGGTCTGACAATTATTAGCTGCGTATGCGCGCGCAGGGGATAGCGGGGGCTACCTTTTGGGATGGAAAGCAATACCCTTTGCCCGCGAGGACTTGGACTCGAACTGGTAAAGTATTAGCAGAAGTCGTGGTTTACGCGATCCTGAAATCAGATCCAGAGAGACCCATACCTTTGTGAGCATATTGGGAGAGGAGGAGGAGGATGCCATCTTGACCGACGCTGCGAGGAACGGATCCGCCTAGTTGTTTCGCATGAATGATGGTGAATTGAGAATAACAAGCTCTCCTTCTAAATTACCTTGCAGGCACTTATCCAGAGAAATGTATTCGGCTTCGAAGGAGGCAGAGGGGAGTCGTGTTCTTGAGACTGGTGGGATTGTGTGTGAACTGTCTAATAGGTCGGCCGTTGCGATTTCTGGCCGGATCATAGTTGGAGCCTTGTCAGGCATCCCTGCGTCAGCAGCTGTTGGAGCTCAAGCCTCAAGCTATTGGCAAGGTGGCCCCAATGAGACAACACTTAGTAAATAACCTATCTCAGCCTCGTTAGACTTTCAATTGCATATGCAGATTATCGTAAAGTTGAATACCATGCTGCGATCCAATTTCTCTCGAAAGTAAACTCACAAGTCCATCCGCTGGCGGACAAGAAAACTCTCATAACCTGAAGCTGGCAGTCGGCTACTAGTTATCAGAAACAATTCCCTGGACAAGCTCCCAATACACAAGAGCTTAACAACTCCACAATCAGCCAAGATGGGACTCTTCAGTATGCCGTGGGGGTTGACTGGTGCTCTATTGGCAACTACCTATCTTCATTCCTTATGTGTCTCTGCGAGCTCCTCCATAAATGTGGGAGTGAAGGCATCTTTCTCTTCGGCACCATACCTGCTCGAACTATTGTATAAATTCCCAGAGCCTGATAATTTAGTTATACTGAACTGACAATCGGCAGAGAAACCGCTGGAAACGAGAATGCCACATCCTACTTTCCACTTCTCGACCGGATCGCGGACGGATATTTTTCGAAAGCTTCAACCGACAAAGAACTATTCGAGAAGTTCAAGCAGGTCCTGAAAGATGATGGACATATGCTCAGTCCGGAGACTCTGTCCTCCTGGCAATTCGCGTTGTCTATGCGGGCTTCTGCACCTCGAATCGAAGCACATTATCAATATTATCATACCGCTGCGGAACCGTCAATAAAGGCGGAACAAGATAATTCGTGTCCTGTCTGGGTACTCTTCAATGGGAAACAATACTGCTCGCCAACTCTGGAGACAGCCCATGGGGATATTAGCGGAGACTCGTAGGTCCTTTCCCCAGTCTCGAGCTACAATTGCTGATTTGGTATGCATAGGCAAACTCAAGAATTGCAATTTGACCGAGTACTTGGAAGCCCTTCATCCCCTGCCTCAGTCTTGTATGCGGACATCACTTCACCCACCTTTGGACAGTTTCACAAAACTCTGGTCAAAACTGCCAGGGAGGGAAAAACATCCTATCGGATCAGGCACAGAAAGTCTCTCAACTCTGAGGACAAGCCATTGATCATTCCAGGTTATGGTGTAGAACTCCAGCTCAAGCGGACCGACTATATCGTAATTGATGATCGTGAGGGAAGCGAAAGCAAGCCTGAAGTTGCATCAGACAAGAAAGAGGTCAAATTTGAGGAAGAAGGCGAGGAATTTGCTGATCTAAAGCCCCTCGCCGCGTCGGATCTGTATTCTCTAGGGTTAAAAGCTTCGAGTTTTATATTGCAAAGCGAAAATCCACTTGATTCGCTCGTTAAACTGTCTCAGGACTTCCCCAAGTACTCGAGCGCTATCGCGTCCCATAATATTTCCAACGATTTTGTTTCAGAGCATGAGTTTAACCGGGCGCAATTATTGCCGGCAGGCGGCAACATCATGTGGATGAATGGTGTTCAGCTCATCGAGAGGCAGATTGAGGCTTTAGACTTGCTCGACACATTTCGCCAGGAGAGAAAGCTAATCAATGGCGTAAGAGAGCTCGGATTGACCGGATCACAAGCAATTCAGCTCTTGTCTCATGAGGCACTTGCCACCGTTAATGCCGAGAATGAGCCCCAAAGATTCGATTGGAGAGACGAAATCGAGGGAGGAAATGTGATCATCTGGATGAACGATATCGAAAAAGACAAACGATACGATTCATGGCCCAAGAACTTGCAGGCTGTAGGTGTTCCTACATATTCTGTTTTCGTCGGCTAATCTAGCAGTTCCTCCAACGCGTCTACCCTGGCCAATTGCCCACTTGCCGAAGAGACGCATTCAACGTGATTCTGGCTGTAGACTTCACAGATCCAAAAGATACTCTTATTGTCGCCGATACCCTGCTGAGCTTCGTGAGGCGAAAGCTTGCCCTCCGGATTGGCCTTGTCCCAGTGACTAGCGATCCCCACTCTCTGGAGCATGCAAAGGTCATGTATCATCTAGTGGAGACATACGGCATCTCAGCTGCCATGTCTTACCTTGAAAATGCATACACCAGAGAGAAGCTCACGACTCCAACTGCTGAGGCCTTCAAGGCTGCAATCGGGGATCGAAAAGTCCGAACCGATAAGAATGCTTTCACACTTGAAGAAGTCCTCGAACCTGAAAGTTACAGGCACCAGATTGCGGGTTCGCAACAATGGATACGCCGATTGGCTGCTGATAGCAAAATCCTGCCAATGTTCGTGGATGGAGCTGCCCTTCCTCGCGATGAAAATTGGCTCCAGTCTATGAGCCAGAGAGTCACCACAGATCTCCAAATCATCCAACAAGCCATCTTCACCGGTACCTTTGACGACGAAAGTTGGCTGCCCTTGTACTTTCTCGTACAGGCATCAGTGAAGCGAAACACACTCATTATACCCGAAGACGAAAAGACTTTGAAAGTCTTCGACGTGAATAAGCTGGTTAAAGATAACCAAGAAATCTTGAATATCTTGCCCAGAATTGAAGCCGATGCCACCGCAGCCAAGGCTGACTGGGCTCACATGATTTTGATTGCAGACTTGGAGTCGAAGGCAGGCGAAAAACTCCTTGCGACCGCAGCCGTCTTCCGCGAAGCCAATCCATCGGTCGAATTAGTCATTGTCCACAATGATGCCTCACAGACAGCAGGAGTGGGACTTAGTAACGATCTGTTCAGTCATATGAGCACCAACGACAATAAAGCATTCTCACATATCAACGATCTGACTGCTGTTTTGACTGCAGATCTGGCAGCTCCTGGCCAAAAGGTGCAAGATCATGCAATCAAATACTGGCGTGGAGCGGATCCTCTGATTAAAACTCTGGAGCTCAGCCCAGGCCAAAATGCTATTCTTCTAAATGGTCGACTTGTTGGACCTGTTCCTACAGACTTGGATCTCGACGAAGCGGACTTTGCTCAGCTACTCAACTACGAGCGCACAAAACGTATCACACCGGTTCATGCCGCTCTCGAGACGCTTGGTCTACTTGACAATGTGGAGACTCCTCTGGCATCTGCCAAAGTCTCATCAATCGTCGCCATCTCGGCCATATCTGGAACTCCAGATGGCATGTTCGAGGAGGCTTCTACCTTACGAATGAGCCAATTCGGTTTATGGAAATCCACTCACACATCTATGGAGACCGGCGATGCATTGACTGCTAGTATCCACCTTACTGTACTTTTAGATCCTGCGAGTCAAGTTGGACAAAAGTGGGTTCCAATTCTCAAAGTCTTGTCAGAATTGGATGGTGTCTACATGAAGCTCTTCTTGAACCCCAAAGAGCACCTGCAAGAGCTTCCTGTAAAGCGATTCTACCGATACGTCCTCGATTCTAAGCCAACCTTCGATGATGCTGGGGCTCTGCTCCCACTCGGAGCATCATTCAAGGGAGTTCCGCAAGAAGCACTGCTCAATCTAGGCTTGGACATCCCTCCAGCTTGGCTTGTTGCTCCAAAAGTGTCCATTTACGATCTGGACAACATCAAGCTTAGCTCGATCAAAACCGATGTGGAAGCACTCTACGAGTTGGAGAACATTCTCATTGAAGGCCACTCTCGTGAGATTCCTGATGGTGCAGCTCCTAGAGGTGTCCAGCTCACTCTTGGCACTGAACGAAATCCTCACACAGCAGACACAATCATCATGTCCAATTTAGGCTACTTCCAGTTCAAAGCAAATCCTGGATACTACAAGATTGACCTTCTGGAAGGCCGAAGCGCTGAGATATTCAACATCGATAGTGTTGGAGGCAAGGGCTGGAGTCCAACTCCCGGCGATGAGACCACAGAAGTCGTCCTCATGAGCTTCAAAGGCACAGTCCTCTACCCACGCATATCGCGAAAAGTAGGCATGGAAACCGAAGATGTCCTCGAAGCCAAGTCCGAATCAAAGATGGATTTTGTCTCACGTGGCTTCAACTTTGCTCAAACCATCCTAGGCAAAGGCAGCAAAAGCGTCGAGAAAGATGTCCAAGCAGACATCAACATCTTCTCCGTCGCCAGCGGCCACCTCTATGAGCGTATGCTAAACATCATGATGGTATCCGTGATGAAACACACCAAACACACCGTCAAATTCTGGTTTATTGAACAATTCCTTTCTCCTTCGTTTAAAGACTTCATCCCCTACCTCGCCGCCGAATACGGCTTCAAATACGAAATGGTCACCTACAAATGGCCACATTGGCTACGCGCACAAACCGAGAAACAGCGCGAGATCTGGGGCTACAAGATCCTGTTCCTCGACGTCCTCTTCCCACTATCTCTCGACAAAGTCATCTTCGTCGACGCAGACCAAATCGTGCGCACAGATATGATCGAGCTCGTCAACCACGATCTCAAAGGCGCGCCCTACGGCTTCACGCCCATGTGCGATTCCCGCGTCGAGATGGAAGGATTCCGATTCTGGAAACAAGGCTACTGGGAGAAATTCCTGCGCGGGCTGCCCTACCACATCTCCGCTCTCTACGTCGTTGACTTACACCGTTTCCGACAAATCGCCGCTGGTGATCGTTTGAGACAACAATATCATCAATTGAGTGCTGATCCTAATAGTTTGAGTAACTTGGATCAGGATCTGCCGAATCATATGCAAACGATACTGCCGATTCATAGTTTGCCGCAGGAGTGGTTGTGGTGTGAGACGTGGTGTAGTGATGAATCACTGAAGGAGGCGAAGACCATTGATCTTTGTAATAATCCGCAGACAAAGGAGCCGAAGCTTGATAGAGCGAGGAGACAGGTGCCGGAGTGGACGGTCTATGATGATGAGATAGCGGCTGTGGACAGGAAAAGGAAAGGACTGCCGGTGGCGGATGTGCCGGTCAAGAATACGAAGAGCAGGACGCTGGAGGTGGAGAAGACGAATACGGTGGGGAAGAAAGATGAGTTGTAGATTCGAGCAAGCATATGGGGAAGAGTGTACATTAGTGGAGAATGATAGATCTTAGTTTCACGACATCGATCATCGGGTGATTCTTCTGTTCGCAAACTTCGCTGCATTGTCCTGCTTCTGCTCTTCTGGCAGTACTGGCTAAAATTCAGGCTCCGCGATAGAGCATTTCTATACTAACATGTTCACGGCCATGATGGAAGAGGGGGGATAAACCTTTCACTGGCTGAGAAGTTACAGCTCGAAGTGCTTCTTATCAGCTCACATCTTGAAACCACACTGTGCTTGCTTCTATGTAAATTTTCACTACGACTCGCTTCAACGAGTCTCGTTCTTGATATTACACTGATATATGAGCACTGATCATGTCGACCAAACAGTTCGATATGAGCTTTTACATTAGCACTTTACTTAATTCATCATAAAGACCAATCACTTCAAAGAATCACAATTAGTAATTCGCCGTTCTATTCTTTTGACTTTAGTATCTCAATTCATTTCTCCATTTAATTCTCCCATTTCTCTCTAGACCTGGCAGCTTTACCGGCTGCAAAATACACCCAATTCTCCGAACATCAGAACACGGCGACACGCAACAACATATCCGAAAACTTGATCCTCCCGAGCCGCAGCAGACATCCCACCCATATCTCACGTTTTCGTTGTCGCAGATCAATCAAAGGACATCAAATTTCCACCAAAGTACTCCGGGAGGGAAGATGGAATCTTGCCCTTGCTCGTCTCGCCCCCAAAAACGCTGGGTAGAAGAGCTGGCTTCTTCATGTTGATCTTCTCGCCACTGGAGTTCATGGGGAGAGGAATCGAACTATTCATATTGTCCCCTACACCACTGAGATCCCTGGGAAGAGGAGCAGTCGGAGCAGGACTATTGGTCTTTCTCTTGTACCAACTGTTGATATTCTTGTTGACTTGAGCTGTGAACTGTGCCGCGCTAGTAGGAGACTTGCTGCCATCCTCAGAAATTTCCGCTCGGCGTCTTTTCTTTCCCTGCTTTACTTGAGCTCTCTTGCCTTTCTGTTCTCCAATCTTGTCGCCAGTGAGATCCTCAGCCTCCTCAGCCTCCCCATCGTCATCATCATCATGGCGCCCCCGGAAGTCGACCTGCATAGATTGGCGAAGGAGAAGAGCGATGTCGCCATACTTTCTTGCCTGGCTTGCGACTGTTTTTCCAGTCCTCTTGACGGTGCCAACACGATCTTTTCCCAGCATTCTACAATTGCTTTTCGGAGCTCCAACGGTATTGTCATCAAATAGTTCGGTTGGCTGAGCTAGTGGTTGGCCAGCGTTTTCAGTCCTATCCTTGAAGTGTTCGAACATCCTGTTCGCAATATCGTCCCAGTCGACCGAACAACGGTCCTTTCCACTGGCCAACTCAGCTTCGATGGCCGACTTGAGGAAGTCTTTTTCAGTTTGAGTCCATTTAAGTGAAAGTGTCGCTGCCTGCAAGTCTTTTTTGGCTTGAGACTCTTGGTGTGCAAGCTTTGCCACCTGATCTCGCATACGATTTTTGGCCTGGTTTTGCCACTTGTTGAGCTCGGAAATATGTCCCGGGTCATCCCAGTCCTGTGTCAACACGTAAGTATGAAGGCTTCATGGTCTACATCAGACTTGCGGATGACTCACCATATTTTTCCACGAAGGATACTGTAGGACGTCTTTCTTGCCCGGATGACCAACGACCTGACGAATCATAAAGAACTTATGTGGTGCTGGTATACCGAACTCTACTTCAGATATGTCAGACCCTGGCACGAACTCCCATGGACCTTTCTCCTTTGACGTTGCGCGAGCCAGACTTCGTTCCACATTATGACGCTTTAAATTGTTGAAGTCTGCTTCTCTGTTGATTCGGGGAACGTCCTCGGATGAGCCAGTAGAAAGCCAAAAGTCTGCTTGGCCGTAAGCAGGACGGAGAGGATGATACTGCTCAAGTTCAGCTTTGACATTCTGGATGTACTGTTCTGGCGTAAGCGTAGGACTCTCAAGCGCAGCCTCAACGATATCAGCGATGGCTGGAATGTCGTGATCTGGAGTAGACATTCTGGCGATCATTCGATAAAGCTCAGCGACAAGTAGTCCAGCAGTCACAGACTTGTCATAGTACGTCATAATCTCAACAAGACCCTCGACGTCGTCGTACAGCTCATTGATGATATCGAAGCTCGCGACAATGGTCATGATGGCGATTGCTTCGGGGTCCTGAAGTGGAACACCTCTGACAATCGATCCTCGAGGAGCTTTGAGGTAACACTGCCCGTTCTCATCAAGAGGCCGAGGAAGCTCGTTGAACCATGGCATCAAGATGGTGCGGCATTTGTGGCAGTACTCGCCGATCATGTGGTCCTCAGCTACACGACAATAAGAATTGTGGATGGCCGAGATGCATGCAGCGCCATCTTCGGCGTATGTTTGTGGATGGTGGTCAGATAAACTCGGAACGCCTTCATAATCTATCTTTTCCGTGTACCCTGCAATTGGCTGTGAACGAATTAGCTCACCATTGAACAGAATTTGTCAACGGACTTCTCCTTGGGAGGTTGAAAGATGTGGAAGTTGTCAAGCAAGAAAACTCTGAAAAGTGAGTCCATTTAGATAGAGAAACATTGATTTCAGAAAGAGGAAATTCTCGTAGCATACCTCTGCTATGTGTTTACCATTGATCTTTGTTGGTACTGGACCATCTGGGAGAGGAGTGCGCGTCATAGCGAACGCAACGAGGGTGTGGTACAGGATGAACTTCGTGGCTTCGAAGACCCTAAACTATTTCTGCGACACAAGCAAAGACAATCGAGGTAGCAGAATGATGCATGTGCGAATTTCTGAGATCTTGGGAAGTTGTTGTTGTATGGCAGACGCAGCTCTCGAGGCGGCCGCAATTTTGTATAAATTCACGAAGCGAGTAGGCGCAGTTGCGTACCTAGATACGAATTCGAATTGACCTGCCAACCGAACGAAGTCACCTCAATCAATACTGCCGCTAAGGCAAAAGGGAAAACTCGTCCCACTCGAGCGGTGAATCTGAACAGATTGAATGCGGTGACGCTTTCGAAAGACAAATCAGGCAGGAGGACAAGGCTGGCTTTCTGCAGCAAGATTGAAAGTAAACAATGAAAAAGCAGCTTCTCCCAGTTCCTAAAACTCTCCCACTACTCAATTACAAGTAACAAGGATTATTAAGTTATGATTCCAGTACGTATATATATCATTCCGCGGAACATAATTGGCATTTAGAAATCCACAAGACCTGTAGTCAGAGGACTCTCCAAGACCAAGAGCGTAAAAAGAATCAAAATCCACATACTTTTAGACCTTCTAGTAACCTTCGAAATTACCTCTACCGATCTGATATCGAGGGAAACCCTCTACACACTCGAGATCATCAGATTATGGCTCTAATTTGAAGATATTGATGTCCTAAAGCGTTAAAGATTTGAGTTTTGACAGCAAGGAATGTTCAGTCTACTAATCAGTATGGTCCAAAGCTGAGTTCGAGCAGCAACGTAGGACACGTGACCGCATGATAAGCTCTGCTTTGATGTGTTACATATGTATCTTTCTGTAACGACTAACCAAGTCCAACACGGGTGGTGTTTTTCAGCGTCGTGACTCTTGCATGTTGCATAGTACGAAGTAGCCGACCGGGTTCCACTACCCATAAATGGTCACGACCCATAACATATATCAAATATGACTCTCCCTTATGTCTTTATTCCCATCTCTCCACCGCTGTCTGCTTCTACGAGTAAAATCTACTCCGGTAGCACCGATACAGCTCTCTGATGATTAACATGTATAATGGAGCCAATTTAATCAAAACTTCAGTCAACCCACACATAAATCTACCTTTGCTTCATCGCCGACAGAAAGTCTTGCCCGGTGAAATAAGAGATCACGCCCCACAAGCAGTAGGAAGCATGTCCTTTTATGCACATGTCAAGACTCATGCAAGATATCACGTCACCTTTGGCTCGCTTTTCAGCCTCTTCTCCTCGCTCCTTCGGCTCATCCCGCACAGTGGCCTTCCTCGATTCAGATTTAAACAGGCACTTTTGATACAAAATTCGCCCAAATAGTTGGGCTTTTGAGTCGAGACTCCAGTGCAGCAGCAGGTACCTGCGGCGGAACGCGTTTTCTCTCTAGTCTTGGACTAAGGAGATTCAAATCCTTCCATCCAAAAATTTTGGTCCAAGAAATTTCATCTGCATTACCTGTCAGTTCTTGAGTTGCCCTTGAGTGCTCTTCACCTTGTCAACTTTTTGTTTCCGATTGCATTTGTCCCTCGGAGATTGCGACCGGGTTACTTCGCGGGTGTAGACTCCTCGCCTCTCTCAGAATCAAGATTGCGTCGTTCCTGCCTCTTCTATCGCCGGCACCCTACTGAACCTCCTGATGCGCAACTTTTCAAGGGTCAAGTACTTGGACCCAAATTGCCACTTTCCGACACACACGACGCTCAAATGGTCGAGTATGCAATCAGATCGAGGGAGGATGGCCGTGGGTACCCAAGGCCAGAAGACGCCATCTTTCACAATGGTTGCAAGAAGGTGGTTCGAATCCATCCGTCCTATCATTTTTGGTCCGGGAATGTCCATTTGGCTTCAACGTCATAACCTTTTGGTTTGGAAGTCATGCTCACCCTTTTTTGTCTAATATCCTAGGCAAAGGCTCGGAGAGCATGCCGGGTGTTGAGCGTATCTTAGGCATGGGCCGTAGACTGCAGGTCTGCCTCCAAGATTGCATTGATCCTTCCGCTTCTAGCGAAAGCACTGACTTCCTCAAGCTACCATTTGCAAGCATCTTAGCCAGGCCTACTTGGATGCAAATAAGGTACTGTTTCTTGAACAAGACGACGCTCAAATGGTCGAGTGTGCTACCAGATCGGTAGGTAGCGGCTCTGGGTACCCGCAGCCAGAAGTTATCGCCTTTCACAAGGGTTACAAGAAGCCGGTTAGAATCTATCCGTCCAATTTCTTTTCGTACTCTCTCCCAAAGAAACGTGCGTCTACTATTTTCCGATTCTGTGTCAGGAGTTACCACAAGGGCCGTTCTCTTTTCTTCGCCGCGTTCCAGTCTTGTGCACACGCAGCTGTCTCGAAGCTCGTTTCTCTCAATTTTGCTTTCGTACTTCTGGCGAGGCTACGGGAGAGAATGGTTAGAATCTATCTATGCTAGATTTTCTTTTGGCTCAAAGAGCTTGAATCACATCCCCGCGGCACGTTCCTTCTTCGACCCGCCATGTTGGTCACGGCCCTCTGCTTGGAAGTACATGTGACCTACGACTCTTGTTTGTCCTATTCTTTGCCTAATGGATTGCGAGGGTCACGCTTATCGTTCCCGCTGCTTCTTATAAGCTAGTATTCATTATGGTTGCAACTTTGGGGAAGGCGAAAGTCTTGTTGGATCTATGTATGATCATACAACAACTTAAGAGATAATAGGTCGTTGATGAGTCGTATATACAGCTTGCGAAACCCGTTATCGGATGATTCTAGGTTAAATCCTTGCTACAATTTTGCTGGAGATTTTGCGAGATATTACAGTTAGAATATTTGCTCTCATTTCTTCAAGAAGTATCAAGTGCCTCTTTCTGGCCTCCACTTTCTCGAATTTTCCTATTCTTCAGGGAATCCGCGTCAACATTCTCACTCCTCCCTACCAGATTCGTGAGCAAGCATCGACGGGGAATTTTGGCACCACCAATTTCGTTGTTTCCAAGTAGCAGGCTATTTGTGGCGGTCCTGTTTGGTCTGCAAGTGTGCAGCTGAGGTACGATCTTCTTGTACATTAGTTGGTTAGGTAGGGTTCCTGTTTGTTACATACGCCACCGCTCATTCGCTTACATCAATCTTTGCATCACGAGCTTTGCTTACAGCTTCTCAATCAGACGTCATATGTCACCAATCTGACTCAGCACTGAGCAGTGGTCTGCGAGTTTTCGATCCATAGATCCAACTTCTCTACATCAAGGATAAGCCGAAAGTAAGAGGCAACCATTTCGGGTTCGGGCCCAGGTAAATTGACACTTGCTTGGCATACTTATTGAGAAAGGGATATTGTGCCTTGTTTCGACTCACCCTTGCTGGCGGTGTAGTGATTACATGAGGCACGTTTGAACTGAGGAATGACTCCCATCGTCAATGAAAACGCAAACTCTGATGCACAAATCAAAAAGCAGGGATGTCACGAGATATGCAAATCTACTTAGCTAACAATTCCAAACTCTCCTGCGCTTCTCAGGACACTCTTAGGGGGTATTACAGATGACGAGATATTTCTGAAGTCACATTAAGTTAATCTCCGAGATCGTCACCGTTGGGCCTGCATGTAAGTATTGTCGTCTTCAAATTCGGCTTTTTCAGCCGCCGATATGCCAATATCCTGGCTTGACGTGGTGGACCTTCTCACTGGTCCTGAAATACTAGTCCTGAGCTGACATGCAGATGAAGTCGGCTGGGAAACTATCAACGATTGAACGTGTCGGCTCATGTCCTCTGCACTGTCTGGCTTGGAGTCTAAATGGGTGACACATTGACCTAGATGTAGTGTCGCCTATACGTCAGGGTCTTTCAATCTGTCGGCCAACTCTGTATGATAGTATATTAGGATTCGGGTTTGAGTCTTTTCAGCCGAATGGCATTGCTGATAGCTCCATGTCTATGAGATTTTGTGAGAATGTGTTCAAGTTAAATACATTGATTGCATTGCCCTTATCTAAAGGAAGTTAATCAACATCCGAAAGAAAAACCTCAACTAACATTCAAACAAGCCGGCGGTCAACAATGGCTCCTAAAAGCATCCGCCATGCGCTTCTTCCACTCTCATCTCCCACGGTAACCTAAGTAATCACCATTACCTTCACTCGTGACTTGTTGAACTGCCCTCTTGAGTCCTTATTACTTCTTGACTGTT
Organism: Neospermospora avenae; assembly: GCA_014282315.1. Classification (NCBI taxonomy): domain Eukaryota; kingdom Fungi; phylum Ascomycota; class Leotiomycetes; order Helotiales; family Ploettnerulaceae; genus Neospermospora; species Neospermospora avenae. Next base: position 5,004 of record JACBAH010007195.1, on the reverse strand, counting down.
TCTCAAGATGTCTCCCTGATCAAATTTGAGACCATCACTTATCCAATCCTTTCTCCGAAGCTGATTGTATCTAAGGAAGTATCCTTCTCACTTTCGGCAAGAATATCGCGCCATCCTCCCCGCTACTGACTTTCAAGACCGATTGACACCCACTGCCCCCATTGCCGCCCGCCGCGGTATCTGGCCCGGTGAAACCCGCATAGTCTGCGAGAACCAATTTAACTGGCCTTATCTTTCTATGTCCAAAGTTGTTAGATCTTCATGACTCTCTGCGGGAACACTCATCGTTTCTACCCTGACAAATCAAAATACCATGCGGCAGGACAAGCTGTTGCAGTGTTGCTTATTCTTGCAATTATGACCACAGGCATGAAAGTATCTATCGGACTAAAAGATCATGAGTATGAAGGCCACTGAACTGCTTATACCTCGCATCCAAATTGATTGTATGTTCGAGACTTCCCTGATAATCCTGATGGCATATTTCTAGATGCTTGCGAGTCCTACTATGTCGATGCAGCTCCCAACGATTTCATATCATCAAAGCTCTCTGTTTATTAGTAGAAGAGACGCGTTTGAATGATTCGTTCATCTTTTGTGAAGCTTCTTTGTGTCATTAGCTTTGGTTACCCATATCAGTTTGTTTACCCGCCACTCGCTTATTCAAATCACGTGATAATGCTGCTGCTAAGCGTATCTTTGAGGAAACCGCCTTGGGAAGTCTCGACCGCGAGGTTGCTTCGGGAACGATCCGAAAGGTAGTTGTTGTCAGAATGAATTGACTAGTTGATCGTGAGTTCCCCTTCGGAGCTCAAATCGACGAGACGTACTATTTTTGAGTCTCACCTACTTCGTCTGTTTCTCTTATCTTCATATCTGCGCGAATGCATCATCGTGTACCTTTCTTATTTCGCGACCCCTCCAAACTATCCACAATTTTATACTTTGATTGTATAGATTGTCAAGTCCAAATTTCGATTTTCGGTGCGCCCCTCTCATCGAAGCTGTCCGCATCGGGCGTAAACGCCCTTTCTGCTATTCGGCCCTACGACCTTCTGTAATTGTCAAGGTTTGCCCCAATCTTGCTTTCAAGTCAATTTTTTTGAGCGGTGCGTATCTTCAAGATGTCCACTACAGCAACCTACTCTTTCCATGCAGTTTTTGCCTTCATTCGACCCAGTTTCTAACGATTGATTAGATGTATACCGTCAATACTTTCAAAATTTCTGCGGAAAATATCATTGGGGAGAGTAGCACAGAGGGTGCGATTCAGTATGAAGGAACTTCAAATTTCTCTGATTACTCGGACGAAACTGAAGCGAACGCACATCTGGAAACCACTGCTACAACTGACATGAGCATGCCCACATCTCCCGATACAAGCACCAAACCTTTGACACAGAATCGCAGGGCTACTAGACAGACATCGCGGTTACAGCGCGCCAATTTTGTACATAGTCCAGTCTTGAACCCACAAAAGTCCCCAGGGGTGGAAAGCCGGAAGTCGTTCTCCAAGACAAGGGCTCGGATAAGCAACTCAACACCCTGGGCTATGACCACGTTCCATGGTCGTTGATCGAACTCGAGTTCTTGCGCTCGCAGATCTGGGAAATTGTTGAAATTACCGGCCCTCTGGTTGCCAAGGACTGGGATATGGTCCTCGACTCTCACAACGAGAGATTCGTCGGTACGGAGATCCAGAAGGGAGAGAAACTAGCAACAGGCGATAAAGCTCCTAGGGCTCACATCATTCAAGGGAGGACTTTGACCGCGTTACAAGAAATTTGCACAAGATTCAAACTCCTGAATGCCACTTTTCAGGAGGTACTTGAGGCTCGGTGGGATAAGCGGGACCCAAATGCGAAACCGCAGAAAAGAGACGGGGACATCTTGGGGGTCGGTGATATACCGAAGAAAGAGAAGAAAAGGAACTAAGCTGAGCTACAAGCTTTCTGAAGATGAGAGTCGTTCAGACTCGTTCTCAGGCTGAGAAAGCTCAGGTACTTATCAGGGTTTCCTCTTGGTAACAACCACTAATTGGTGAGCTCGACAGTCCTCCCAAGCCTTCCCAATCTCAAATATTAATTCCTGGTGGTAGATCAATTCAAAAAAGCTTGTCCTAACGAGCAGGGTAAAGGATTGCTGGCATCTTACTGTGCAGGCGAAAATTGCGATAATACCACAGCATAGTTTCTTGTTCTCTATTTGCTCGTCATTGTGAGGTGGAGTGTCTGGCATAAAGTCTTTCCGAACATTGATCGGTCAAAACACAATCATGTGGGTATGGGGTTTTTATAGAACATAGATAACACAACATAGATGATCATCAATTTTCAATGACTTCCTTCTTTTTGTATCCCACAGAGTGATCATAGGGAGTGAAGCTTTTTCTGTTTTGGCGAACGATTGAGAAGCATTCGCAACATCTTGATCTCGTCTCGCTGTCTGAGATCAAAAGTAATGTCGACTCAATTTTGTATCTGCAAGAGCGAATGTAAACGTGAGAAGATACCATACGTCCACAACGCATCTGGGATTTATTACAACGGTCCAACTCACGCTCTTCTGGATATCATCATCATGAGATACAGGCTGCTGATCAATCATCATATCTATTCCCCATATCCTCAAAACATAGAACTTCGGCCTTTTCTGAGCATGGCGGTAGCGGCGTGGTATCTTCTCGTTCGGGGCATCCACAAATACGTTGTTGTCGTGGAACCGGAAGTTCTAGGGATTCACCTGAGCAATAAAAATCTCGACGTTACAGGGGCGCACGCTGGCAGCAAAGATATCCAGAGACGTATACTTCATCTTATGAAGGAGATCAAACTTAGTTAACGATGAGGGTAAGGAAATGAAATTCACAAGGCATTATGACAGAGAACTTCAGGAGAAACACAGACAATGAATAGTTTGACTGATATTAATTGAGTCCGATCTAACAAGTTGAGGATGGAAGGCTTTTACTTCGTGGGATTCAAAAGCAAAAATAAAACAGAAGGCAAAAAGAACCTCTATGCAGAGGAATTATTCTTTCGGGAATTGAAACCCAACTTTTCGGTCGCTCTTAACACAAGGAGCAACTCCATATTAACCGGGTGGACTTGAATGCCATTGCCGTTTACCCAGGAGCCGTCCTCGCAGCATATTCATCTTCAGACCTCATCGGTGGAAGGATTAGGTGACACTAAGCTGGGTAATCTAGTGGTTGACCACTAGGCCAGCTTGGCTATACGATGACAGTTATCACAGTATTTTGATATCTATTGGTGCTAGTCTCGCCTAACTTTTTGGGATGGAGCGGATTGTGATAACTCTCGTTGACAGCTCGGATGTCCAGGACTCCAGGTCTGTGATACTGATATGTTTAGCGGCAATGTGCATTGCATGAGTCCCTGCCTATATATCCTGGTTGACTGTAGATAGATCTAAAAGTGCGGTTTAGGTGGCTTTTTTGCTCTGGAATCGATGAACTGGTTTGAAGTCCTGCCCTGCTCGTGCTCGTGATTCGTGAAATCAATGATTAAATTTGACATCCTATTCTGCGCATATTAGTAATACAGCTGCGAAGTGTACTTTGTCTTCGACTTTTACTTTCGACGTTTCCGCGGTGGGAACCTTGCAATCGGTGAGAGGTATTTTAATTGCACTTCTATTCCACATACATCTGACGTGTCTCTGGCTGGCGCGCATAAATCCATGAACTTACTCACCTATCTTGAACCGTATAGATGATCCTACGAAGACTAACTGATCCAAATTTCCAATGCGGCTGCACTGAGCATATCACAAGAATCGACAAAACTACCTGTTTGGTTTCCAACCGGCCATTCGCACGAAAGCTTGCGTTGGAGGCTACAGATCTTTTACAGTGCATCTTGCCTTCTTCGTCCTCTGCGCTAGGGATCAACAACACTGAGAATGCTTGGCTAAGCTTAAGATCGTTTTGAACTCAAACTAATGTTATATCCAAGAAAAAGCGGCAACATGCCCAGCTCATAAATGCACGAGAGAAGTTGTCGTTGGATTTGATCCTGCTTAGTCATCCCCTGCCAAGCACCAAAGCGGCAAGTGGGGTTAAGAACTCTTGTTCAGACTTCACTCCTCAACATCACATCTGCTATTGCTGCTTTTGCCATCATCATGACGAAGGCCTATGTGTGGCTACTCCCCTTGCCTTGTAGCAATTCGAGGCAATGGAGACCAGTCGTAGGGGAAGTATCAATGGGCCAGAATGGCTGCCCCTCTGCCTACTGCCCCTATTTCGAGACTGAGAGCGCTCTGAAAGACGTACATAAAATCATGACCTGAAAACAGGACATTCCGAACGCGATGTCTGCAGGGAGTCATCACAGGAGATACGGAGCTATGCTAATCCGAAAATCATGGTTGGTCTAGTTGATACTTGTAAATGCATGGCTAGCAATAATCATGTCCATAGCCAAACCACACCGTGGTGTCATTTCGCCGTCTCTGATACATCATAATACCGAACCCCAAGCTACACTCTTTTCCTCTCACACAATAAAGATGATTATACTTTCAAACTCAAGGAGGTCCAGATTATATTGTAGCTCTTAATAGCCAAACCAGCTCCCTAATGAGGAAAGGATCACTATTGCAAGCCGACTTTGCAGATGTCACCAGTTACGGTTATATCTTTGTTCGCTATGTCCAGATTTAGCCTTTGCTGCCCAAAAAAGACTTGATTTGAGTTTCGAAGTTTAGCACCTTTTGCGGGCCTGCTACCGTTAGACATATTACGCTAAGCTCACAGCACCAGGAAACCCGCATCCGAGTCTGTTACTCACATAGTCGTCGTCGGGGTTCTCATTCATATCATAGTCACCAGATCCCTCGGTAACATCGTCGTCGTCAGGTTCTTCATCCACATCATTGTTTTCGGGACGCTGCTGGCTGGGTGGTGAGTTCGATCCACCTGATGCTGTGGGACCAGCAGGCAGCTGTACGAAGCCGGACTTCTGCGATCACCATGTTAGC
>JACBAH010007194.1:0-23088 GCA_014282315.1 Neospermospora avenae | reverse complement strand
GGGAATAGAGATAGCGACATCGGACGATGCGCCATTCGATTTCCCCCAACTTCTACAATACACACACTCTTCACAGAACAGGCAAGCAGGCAGGCATTTACACATTATTTTGGCATACCCACAGCAACGGCGTTTCGGATGGGTTTGTTTATTTGCTTTGTTTTGGTGGAGTGGGATTTGGAACATAGGATGGGATAGGAATGGGAGGCAAAGGATGGACATTCACACGCATTAGATGCGTACATATAAGACGTATAGTAGAGATGGGAATCCCTAGATGGGCTGGGTCGAATTGCCTGCGCCTTTACATTCTACAGAAGAAGAGGGGTTGTCTCGAGGATTCTGAGAGGAGAGACACAGTCGGAGTTGGAAGAGAGGGGATTTGGAGTTGAGCACTGCTCCTCCGGTTAGGGACGATGACGAAGAAGGATTAGAGAGAGCGATCTGGATTCTGCACGTTCGCTCTTTGCATACGTGTATGCTTTTCGATTCGTTTACTCCAATCAAGAAGTGGAAAACAAGAAAACCAACGTTCTTCTTTCTGCTGTGACTTTGTGATACTGTGATTCCCACGCGCTGTTTGAAATCAAGAAGTGAGGATCCCAGAAACCAACATTCTCCTCTCTTCTGTCATACCGTGACGTCTCGACAGACATGCGCGCGCGCATGAGACATCATCTCGAGTGGCAGTAAGTGTGCACCAGGTCGTCGGTATAGCGACCCCCGAATCTAATCGCAACGCGATTGTGACCCGAGAGACGTTGTGTGCAATGCGGTACAATGCAGTGCAGTGCAGTGATTCTATTGCCTGTTGGCGCTTGATTTCTGCCTTGTGCTCTGTCAAGTTACACGATCGCTGACACAACATCAGGAGAACGTTTCCGGATATTGAAAATTTCCAATGCAGGCACGTGAATTGAGTTCTTCGTGTACCCTTAATTGTGTCTGGAAGATCTAATTTTCAACCTTCAACCTTTGACGGAGCGCATTACACTAGATACACGCCACGCCACGCCACGAGAGGCTTTCCGGCGCGGTGGCATGTCGTGAGCTACGGTGCTTTTCATGTGTCTAGCCTCCGCCTGCCTACTTGCTCCGTGTCTCTGTCCGTCAAAACATCTCAATTGTGTTGCACATCGCATCGGTATGGAACGGAACACGAGGCAAGTAATGATGTACACGAGGTACTGCTCTCGGCGGGTTTATATCTTCAACCAGCTCATTATTCCACTGCTGATATTCAACTCGTTCGACTCGTTCGATGCGGCGCGATCTTTCTTGCTTTCGCAGAACATCTCATACTAACTGGAGACTGGATCCCGGCGATGCCCGCATATGCGGTGACCAGCCACCTCGCTTACAGTATATCGTACAGTACCGGTTCCCAACCGCCTCTTTACATGCGCATGTGGATATAAAGGAAAGAAAGCAAAAAAGAAAGCAAATGGAGACAGAAAGCTGGGTTCTTCGTGCGATGCGCGTGGCGATACGGTTTCCTGCGTCTTTTGCAAGGTATCGTGGGACGACTGAAGAGCGGTGTCGAAAATCTGGGATTTCGTGTCTCCAGGGTCAGGTAGGTAGGACGATCCACATGATCCGCATGTGACTGACTTGTGACCTTTGTACCTTGAACAATGTCCTGTGACTCAATCCTCGAAGAGAGCGGTATACCTCGGGCCGAAGTGACTGGATGGGAGAAGACGATCGCATCATGCAAGGAGTAGCTAAGCTGCCTGTAAGTATCGTGAGATCATCTCAGCCGGAGTCGTACGGCTTTCGCACCGCTTTTGCGTTAAGGTTGGGCAGCATTTCGCCGCTGAAATGAGTTAAGTACCTCCGTGCCTTGTACCTACCTTGTGACCACTGAATGGAGGTTTGCTGCGCAGCAATAATACGGACTTGCTGGCTTGTGCTTCTGATTCGTGGTGCGAATTGTTCTAGATTGCTTGATCTCCGTCCTGAGCCTGTTGCGTTGCGTTGTCTAGACGAGAGGCGAGCAAATAAGAAATTACTACCTCGGAGTTCCTATATTGGCGCGATTGTTCTTCTGACATTTCTGGAAACTGTGGTATTATGTATATGATTGGACAGACTGTTGGCAATCTCTAATGAGCACATGTAGTAGACGACCAGTAACTCGCCTCACAAAATGCTGTTAACGACGGGAGTGAATAATTGAGCAGATTGCTTCGTATCGTAGAAGGTTTGAACGCGGACTGGGCCGTAGCTAGTCTGCCCGTTGAGTGGGCTACCTGAGATGCTCAACATGATTTAGCTTTGTCTTTGTTCTTATGACAATTTACACTTTGATTATAGAATTAGCTCGTTTTGCGGCATAGGATTGGATAAGAGCAGGATTGTCACATGAGCTGACTTGAATCATTTCTTACTTGGCCGAATGCGAATGCAGTCTACCGGTCGCAGATATTCCAACCTTTCATCATTACAGATCTCTCTGATGATTACACATCAGATCAGTGCCAGCCAGAAGTAGCCTCAATTTTCCAGATACCTGGCAGCTGACCTGCGCGCTTGAAGCGAGAGCCAGCGCCAATCCAGCGTCAATTTTCGCCTTGCCCAATCATTTCTCGCTTGACCTGCGTTTCATCTCAGACGTGTATTCTTTACGCACCTTGAAGCGCTGAACACCAGTCATTGCCCGGCGTCAGAGGGCAACAGAGACTGCACCGCCTCACTTCCATCGGACTTCCCAAAGCGCCCTTCTCTATCCTATTATTATCATGGACCCTCGAGCCGCCCGTGCAGTAAAGCTGTACCCATTCCAGCAATACAGAAGCTATTCGCAGCTACATGGTCGATGCGCGAAGACCTCCGAGCCAGGGAGCATGTAAAACCGTGCCATGTTACCGCTATCGACAGAGAATGATGACGAAAGGTAGGTGATTATCAGGTAGGGACAAAGAAGGTGAGATGGATAAGAACCGGCCGCCGCTTCTGGGCCTTTTTCGTGACTTTTGTTCACTTGACATGTTTCTTTGTTGAGTAACCCCAGAATATACCCTATCTACAGTCACCGACCCAGACTGGACCGAACATCCTTCGATTCATAACCAACTCATTCTATATCATCAACACGTTCACTCGTTATTGTGACATCTATTTCTACTAGTATATTTCCCTGCATATTAGAAGACTCTACCACAATCGCCTAGCCTTCTGAGAGACAGTCTATTGCTGTATAACGACTATGAAAGGACCTTTGGTCAGCGGCCATGCGCTTCTTGCAGCAATATTTCTTGCCACCTCTGTCACTGCAAGATCGCCAAATATCCTCTTCGAACGACAGTCTTCTTGCCCAAATGCGGAGCACACCAAATGTCCTCAAGCCGGCTTGCCCGTTGACTTCTGTTGCCCGAGTACTTCAACATGTATTCCACTTGCTGGTAATACAACTGTTCTCTGCTGCCCGAGCGGCAGCAACTGCAGCACAATCAAGCCCCTCACTTGCGATATTAATGCGCAGAACGTCACTCGGAATAGTGACAACACACTCAAAACGACCGCGCTGACGATACCTTTGTTGACTTGTGGAGGATTATGTTGTCCATTCGGATTTAGTTGTAATGGAGCAAACAACTGCGTCATGAATGCAGACCAAAAAGCTGTGCCAACCGCTCCAGCATCGTCGCCGAGCTCCAGTCCCAGCTCTCCAACATCACCAGCAACAACATCTACCAAACCATCTCCGTCCTCGTCCTCCGCAACCTCAACGAATACACCTGCAATTATCTCACCGAAATGCAACCAGTTCCCAACCACAGCTGTTCTGGTGGGCTTCTTCCCTGGCCTAGCACTAGGAATCGTACTCTTTGTAGCTGGCGTCAGTTTCCTTGGTTCTCGCCGTCGCAAGGTAGCTCGGAGACGTAGTGGCTCTTCCTTCGGCAACATTTCTGATCCTCAGCCCAATAATGACATGAGAACGGATTTTCTCCGGAAACCACCCCAGACACCATCCACAATAGTAGGGAGTAGCCCCGAGCGTCGACACACGGTCCAGCGAATGAAGTCCATGTTTCGCAAGACGCCGAACTCGACGTCGAGCCCACAGTTGGGACCCCCTCTGCCTTTAAATGTGCAGAGGCCGATGGTGCAGAACAATAGACCTGTGACTCCACCTTTGCAAAGAGAGCCAAGTTATGAGGATATCAGTATCTTCACGGATGGTCATACAGCGAGTTCGCTGAGAGGTAGAGAGCGCGGAAATGGACTTGGAATTGGTACTAGTACTGGAAACAGGAGCGAGAACGGAAGTGCACGAGGAAATGGAGGTGGATTGGCTCCTCCTCGAGTAGCGACTTTGAGAGACAGTCATCAAACGACGTTTTCTGATATGATGGAGAGATCGGGTCTTGCTGGGCTGCAGAAGGGTCAGCGTAAGTTACCATTCTATCTCTTCGAATATGGCTTTCACTAACGCTTTACAGCGTACGTGTACAAGCGAGAATCTCCCGGGTACACTCCACCGAGGTGATCAGTCAGATGCGTCAAATTCCTACTTTTCAATAGCGGGACTGGGACTGGGAGTGTAAGGAGTTTCGAAATGAATCAAGGCGTTTTGCAAATACCCTAGATGTGGAAGACTGATTTGCTTCTTTGCGTATATGCTCTTTCAATATTATTCTTGCTATTTTGACTATTTGATTCCAGTCCTTCAATCGAGCCCTTGTATTCGACCAATGTTCCATTGCACATAGCCTTCCGATTGCTACATCTATGCGTGCCACTGCTCGTCTTTATTGTGCGCTTTTATCTCATATTGCTTTCGATCTTTGATCATTTTTGAAGCATCATTACTGTTATCAATTGCCAGAGTCAATTCCTCTCAAATGTAATAACCTTTTTAGAAAAGTAGCTATGTCCCGAAGTTTGAATTACTTGAAGCATTTTGTTTGACATGGTTAACAGTGTTCCTAGTGAGACTCCTGCTCGACATGTAAATCGATCAAAGAACCGTCTCCAAAACTAGAGCTGATTCTGGAAGGTCTTTGCTTGGGTATGGCAGTGACTCAAAATGTATCTGTACTAAGAGGTCTGTACCTCTGACAGTCTAATTACACTCAAAATGCTAGTCCTTGACACACAAAGGGTGTGACATTACTTGTTCAGGCACCTAGGTACGTGTGTCTTAAGAGATGTTGCCTTCAACATGTGTTTCGTTTGCTACTCGGTGAGCAGAGACAATTGCTCACGTCCTTGGAGGTTGTCTTTAGTAGTCGCACTCGGCTGCACTCGGCTGTCTATTGTTCGAGGTAGTAGCGAAGCACAAAGTTGCGCCCGCCCCTTTCGAGTAAGCGAGAATCAGAACTAAGTATCAAGACTCACTGTCAACAACAGCCAGCAACGCATTTCTTTCCTCTTCGAATAATTATTTATCTCGAGCTGTAATACGACACTAGTGTTACAGGGGCCTGATGGAGGAGCTCACCTCCGCTAGTGCTGAGATATAGAAACTTTTTACCTCGCCCAGCGATCACTTCTCGTCAACACTCTACCAAACACCAAACACAACTATCCGCAACTATGAGTTCCTCGACTCCAAACGAGAACATGCCACCAGAGACTCCGGAAGAGGAGGCCAGGCGTAAGGCTAGGTATAAATATCCCTTCGTTGAAGGATACCAGGGCAAAGCAGCAGTAAAAGCTGTTGATACCAGAACGTCGCCTCGCAATCGCCCTGGCAAGCCTGCTATTGACTTCTACGTCTTCGCTGACCTTCCTAAAGAGCTTCAAGATAGAATCTGGTATGTAGTGTCTATTCTCTGTTTCATTCATTTTCGAGAATCCAGGACTTCCTGCAGACATTTCCACTCCTCTCCCTGTGTCTATATGTATCACGAGTCGTACAACGGCATTTTTGGCGAAGGCATCTCTGTAAGAACAATTGCTAATCGTAATACGTATAGGGAGGTAGCTTGCTTTCAAAGCCCTGCTACAATTGGGATCCTTGTCACCAGGTCTGCTGTCGCGATGGTCGGCTCTCTCCCCAATTTCCCCAATCTCTTGCACGCAACCACCGGTGCCCGAGCCATTGGTCTACGATTCTATGAAATTTTTGAGAGCTTCGATACCTTTGATCGAGAGACTGATGGTCCTCCGGGCAACCCCCCTCCTCCCAACCCTGTGCACTTCGCGACTGTCGTTCCAGTTGGGCATAATCAAGGTCTTCCTCAATTAAGTGCTCCTCCTGCCAATACAAATCTCATTCCTCAGGCCCCTACTCTTGGATCTCGCGGATTAGCACCAGGGAGCTTGGCAAACATCGCAAATGCTCGCAGCATTAGCCAGCTTCGAGCACAACGTTTAAGATGCTTTCTTGGACAACGTCTCAGACGACCTGCTCTTCGACAGTCTGCTCCTATAAGAGATAATCTCTATACTCTACAGCCTGTTGTTATGCAGCCTGCCCCTGTACAACCTGCTCCTACACAACCTGTTCTTGAGGAGGAAGAATCTCCCGAGCCTGTACCTGAACCGGATCCAAGCAGAGTCGTTCTGATCGGGGCCACTGAAGTCCTTGAGGGCAATGTAGCTAGTTACAAGTACTCCTCGGAAGACGGTAATATGCTTCTCCCAGTCCACCAAGTACAGAAGATTCTATGCGCACGCCCTCGACCATTGAAGATCTATGTCAACTTTTCTGCGGATATGTTCAAGTAAGTACCTCCACCGGACTTTCACACTCGGACTCACAGGCCAGACTTTTGCTGAATGACAGCTGACTTTTGTTTTTAGACTACATATAGGACCCGATGCCGTGCAGTACCACTATCCGACAGTCAGTCTCACCGGAGATGCCAATACTAGATGTGCAAGATTTGTCTACGACATATCCGAGCGCAGAGAGATCATCCGCCTCCTTCGAAACCACCACACAGAACCCCCTCAATTCCCTGACGTCGGCCCGCTTCCACCTCTGTTCAAAAAGATCGAGAATCTGGTCCTCGGATTCCCTTTACCTGTTTGGCTAGGCGCACCAACATTCTCTGAATGGGCAGACAGGGAAGTTGACAGACTGTTGTCGTCAGACTACGTTCGCGCTACTCTCCGTTGCTTCCCATTTCTCCACCGCGTCGACTTCTACATCCCCAATGACGGAAAGATTGACCCTCTCGGCTACACGCTCACGATGAAGCACTTGCGCTGCTTTCACATTCGGAACTCGGATGGAATTACGTTCGATCAGGCTCAGGTGTCAGTGTTGGAGAGAGACTGCGAGTACATGATAGAGAGGATTAGAGAGGAACTGAGCAAGAAATACCTTGAGAGCGCGCGGCTCGTTACTTATGTCAAGGATGAGGCTTGGGGTTTTGATATTGCCAATGGGCTCGAACGATTGAAGATTTGACAAGTCGGGGATGTTGACATGCCACTCCGTTAGTTAGCTCGATTTGTATTGTAGTCAATGAATATTGTGGATTTTAAAGGACTGTACTTGGATGATACTTGTATGTCGCTGATGACTACGTCAAATGCTTTACGTGTAAAGAAAATGTTGATTTCGTCCATCAAATTCAATCAGACATGCCTTAGATCGGTTAACATTCTACGCAAGAATGAAATCGCTTCCATGTAATAAACGAAGACATATTCTTATCGCTGCGAGCTTGATGAATTATAAAGAGAGGGGAGTTGAGGCTGAGGTTGAGGATTGACCTTCCTATCTGGGCTGGGCGCCGAACAATAGCCAAAGCCAGTAGCTAGCGAGTATTAATGTGGTATTAATGTCGGGTCATTTTCAAAGCTTATCCCCTCTGCGTCTGCCGTCGCCGTGACGCTTCCATACGACACGGACAAGAATTGGAGAACTATCCTAAGTCCTTTGCAAATCTCCGCCATCATTCATTCAGTTCTCAGTTTTCTCTGTCATTTGGATCCTCGCATTATCAAACCCCGCGCATCCGCGACACGTCAAAAGCCCACGCCCACGCATCTCAAGCGCAATCTCAATCGCCCAAGGCAACATAATCATAAATCAAGATGGATCCAGCTAAAGTATCTATTTTCAAGACCTATGACAAGCCCAGAGGAGAGGGTGGCGCGAATTCTTTTGCGACTTTCATGATTATTGGCCGTAAGCTCACCCCAAATTGTCCGAACAGACTGTACTGATAGCTCGCAGCGGTATGCTTCTTCCTAGGCATGCTCTTCTCCTCGTTCCCTTACGATTATCCTCTGCTCTGGACAACTGAAGCTACGCCCGCCGCGTTCTACGATCAATTGGAAGTCCATCTCCGGTTCCTTCACGCATCTCCTCCGATTATCGCGCGCATCCTTCACATTGCAATCACCGTCGGCTTCGTCGGCTTTTTCATCAAGCTCTTCAAACCTTCCGAGGCGAACCTCCTCTTCGATGGCGCTTCTCTGGTCCTGTACCTCATTGCTACTGTCGTCTACATTACCAATATCGTAAAGGGTCTTCGCATTGTGACTATGGGCATATATGGGGTTCCCGAAGGAGACACGGATATTGCAATCGGGCGAGAGGATAGCTTGAGGGTTCTGGCTGCAAGCAACACCATTTTGGCACTTGTCTTGGTCGGAGTTTTGGTTCTACAAGCCGGTCAGTGGTACGCTGAGCGAAAGGACTTTGATGAATCCATCAAGTATGAGAAGGAGCAGGAAGAGAAGGCTGCTACTAAGAGCCCGAAGATCGGAAGTCATGCTACGAGATCGGCATCTAAGAAGAAGCAATGAGTGGATTTACCGGTTGTAGATGGCTGTTGTAGTATATAGTCGGGCTGTACAATGTCTCGCGACCATGATTTTGTATATGAGGGCGGTATATCATTTAATATCTCTTCAATGAAAAATACCTTCTTCAATTTTAGTACGATACAAAGCCGCTGATCGACCGTAGAAATCTGAGTTCCCAGCAAAGTCCCGAACAGACCGGCTGTGTCTTTCTTCAACAATTCGGATTGTCAGATATCTCTTCAGAAAACAGGCTTGAAAATGCTAGATGGGCCTTCTCTGGTCAATTATCCTATGATCTTATGTTCGGACTTTCACACTTGACACAAGCTGAGACAATCAATTCTGTTCTTGCCTCTTCTGTCTTCAAAAGGTAAAGTCACTTTTAGTAGACAATTGCCATGTACATTCACTACTCACCTAACAATTATGTCAATTCACACAGTCCCTATCCCCTTTCCCTATACAGTTTAATAACCTTTTTGATGCGTTATGCCGCTGCTCCAAATCTCTCTACCACAACTTCTTCCTCTCTTATCTCGCAACTTTCAGATCAGTGTCAACATTGATCAAGGTCGAACACCAACCACGACTTTCTCCACCTACCCTATTGGTCCCTTGATCTACACAGAGAAAGTTCTCCCTCAGATAGAGACCCAATACTTGAAGTCATCAATTCGCTTTCTAACATTAACTTACTATCGGTCTCCAATCTCACTGTAACCTTGCTTCAACCAAACCGAGCATAGAGGTTCATCGTCAGGTAAGTCTTGAAGGTCACCTCAAACCTCACGACATTCAATTGACCTTTCATAGACGCATCAACATCGCACCTTTATCCTACCTACTCAACTCTAAAGATATCAACTCAGCACCTACCAAGATGACGTCCTTGAATAGCGTTGGTGAACCTCCTGTGAAGCGACAGAAGATTGCGAAGTCCAAGGCTCTGCTGAAGGATCTTCCTGCTGACGAGTTTCAAAAGTGAGTCCCCCCTTTACGTGCGAGTACCTTTACTGATACCAATACTCTAGAAAAGCAGCTCTGTACGGCGGACCATTTGTTATCATCACCGTTCGTGGGAAGGAATTCATCTTGTCCCAGCCACTCCTACAGTACTACACCTCGTACTTCGATCAGGATCTCGTCGAACCTCCTTATAAAGAGGGTGAAAGCCGAAAGCTGGTGTTTGATGGCTGCTCCCCCGAGACATTTCAACTGGCTCATCAATGGATTTACAACTCCCACATCAACATCCCAACTCCACGCCAGAAGAAAGTTCAGGATGGTCCCATCAACTGCACTCATAATGTCAGCGATGGCCCTGCCGACATCGAGAAAGAAGCCAGTTTCGAAGCCGAATCTGATGCGAAGACCGAATCCAGTGTCACGACAATGTCCATTTTTGGCAATGGTAAAGTCAACGCCGGTACTCCAGCTTCGTCTCGTCAAAGCTCAGCTGTTCCTCTCGAGATAGATGCCGCATTCTCAAACTGGTGCAAAGAGGAAGATGTCCGCATTGAACATTTGCCAGGCATTGAGACGAATGAGAAAGCTCAATCCATCTCCCGGATCCTGGCATTCTTGAAGCTGGCAAACACTATCGGACTGCTTGGCCCATTTGAGTCAGTCATCGTTGAAATGCGCTCCACCATCCTAGCATCCCGAGGAGCTCTGTTAGGAGGACACATCCGGATTGCATCTGTATTTCCTCTTGGTCATTTGGTCCGCACCCTCTTCGCCGAAGCCTGTGTGAAGGCATTCGCCCTGGATATGTTCCCCCGCGTTGAGGGATACAAGCCGCCTGCTATATTTAGATTTCAGAAGGAGCTGGCTGAATTGGATGGTTTCGCTGCGGACTTGATTCGTGTCTACAGTGGAGCGTCCAAGAAGAAGAAAGCGCCTGCTGGCAAGAAGGACGCTGGTCCTGAATATTGGTGCTGGGATCCATTGACATCTGGGTTCTTCCGCCTACAGCCAAATTGAGCCAGAGATTTGTTTTTCACGTTCTGGAATTGAATTTCCCTGTGAGGGAGTTTGCGACGACATTGTGATGATGGGGGCAGTGCAAAAGGCATCTCAGCGGTATGGAGATGCTGAGTATGGCAGGCATCACATTTCAGAGCTCGTGGGATTTTGCAGGAATCTATCAAACTTGATGGATGAACATATTTGTCCATATGAGAATAATTACTGAGTTCTCGCTTCTAAAGCTTCTGATCTCGTACATAGGATACGTCTTACTTTCATTCAGCAATAGGCTGGCATAAAAGCAACTACAAATAATAATTTTACCCGAGACATCGAATCTTGCTTGGTGCATGTGCAATAATGTGGTGAAGCAAAACCTGGGATAGTCTCGCGAATTGAAAAGATGAGTAGGATAAATGCTTTTTAACTATTTCGTGACATTTTGAAAATTCTGACATAATGTCCCGACACTGGCTCATGGTTTTCCACATTTACCAACGTCAAGTCTCAGCACAATAACACGACTTTAACTTACCTCCTGTCGAAAGTCTCAAAAAGACTTTGCAATTCTTAAGATCGATAACGAGCTCTGACTACACGACTCATGAATTAGCTCAGCCTGGAGTATTCACTTTCCCGACTGCTGACTTCCATCCTCACTTTCTAGTCACAGCTACTAACCTGACAGTCTCCTCGTAATAGTGGTGCCACTCAAGCCTAGATATGTCGGTACATATAGATTGAGGCTGTATGAGTGTATCCAGCCACGATTTCACTGATGAATAGCACGACCACGTCCCATTGAAGTCCGCTCGCACCTATAGCTTGCCAAGTAACAGAATCCGTACATGTATATATATATATACAAGCAATGAAGAATATATCCTCAAGTTTGAAGAATCAAAAGATATAACAGACGAACAAATTTATCTAACCACAAGCTTCACAACATGCCCATCACAGCTTCAATCGAAACCGATGCCTCACCATAGGAAGTTCGGAGAGTCGTACTGTAAGTTAGATATGATAACAGCAAAATCCCAACATTCAGTTCAGTACCTTGAAACTGACATAGGTATACGCATTTTATTTTCGTTCCTCGATTTTGAACACTAGCCCGGGATCAAGAGCGATTAGATCAAAGCAATCACTCGGCCACTATCTCATCCTGATGGACCCGTTCAAGGCAAGTCAATGAGGAGATGGCGGTGAATTTTCATGGGATGACGAGTAAAGTAAAGTGAATTTGCTTACAAGTCTCTTCTTTATTTACATTTCAAGTCTTTCCCCTTCGTGTCTCGCTTGTGGGATAGAAAACAAGATGAGATGGATCAAGCAAGTAAGGACAGGGAAAGGGAATGTAAACAAAGGAAGCGAAACCCCATCAAAATAGCTTCATGCAAAATGATCCATCGCCAGCATAAACTGCAAAATGATGGGAACTCAGAGTTAGCTACCAAACTAACTCAATGACCAGGCAGAACTAGTGCTGAATATCGCTGGCGTGGCGATACCTTCTACCTCTTCTCCGGCGAGTGCATATTCCACTTCCAGCCCTCCAGCTCACATCCCGGTAAGACACTCTTAAACAGCATAGAGATACCTATGGGTTTATATGTGCTTCGAGATGTTCTTGGGATATGTCTGTCTTTCTTACTTTAGTTGAAACGATAATGATCTTGAGATTACTTTCACGATACTAAGGCACTTTGCTATTATAGGCTCGCACTCATTTCAGGGCCTACTGGAATGCAAAAAGCTTTTGAGGGCTTTGTGAGGTGTTCAAGACGAGGTGGGCATGTTGTGCGGAAGGGAAGGAATTAAGATTAGGGCTCGTTAGGGCCCAGTGGGTGTGTTGTGGTAGTAGTAATAGCGCGCTATAGATACCTTATCTTGGTTGGTGGAGGCCTAGAAGGCAATGCAACAGTTACTGGTCAAAGGATAAACTGTCAATCTAGAATTGTAGAACTGGGTTAGAAACTAAGGTATCCTGGGGTGGGGAAGGTTCTTCGACATGTTTACTTGACTCGTTTACCTGCATTCGTAGCTGTACTACATCTCGCAACTGTCTATGGCTTGGCATGATCAAGTATTACTGTATTTGGGATATCGCGCAGGCTTGTGAAATTAGGCGTGAAGAGACACACGATATATTTACATCACACCTTGGGTATATAAATACACGATATCTACACGCTCACCACTTTGGCCCAATACCACTTCCTCTATCTCTTTTCGAGACTCTCAATGAGATCAATTCGTTCCAAGCAGCCACAACTTCATCAACAGACATAGCCACTTCCGTTCCCTCCACCCTTTCGACCAGTCTCAGAATCCATTCATGTCTTTCTTTAGCAATCCATCCATCGCTTTCGATCTTCCTCGCAATACCCACATGAACTAACGCTCTGGTGAATTCTGATGTAATAGGAGCGTTATATCTTCGAAGGTGGAAGAGACATTGCATGACATTGCGGAAGGCACCGCGCTGACTTATCTGATTACAGTGCGCGAAGAGTGTTGCCATTTTGGTGAAGTGTTCTACCGCAGCAGGGCTTAGGGATTTTGGCTTTTGTCCATCGGCACGATTGGAGAAGTTCGCGAGCGTACGTCGAGGCAGACTTTCGTAGAGTGGTATTCCCAGCAACTTCCAGATGGTAGAGGAATTCCGGGGATCATTCCCAATCATTGCAAACATCAAATTTGGAGACCGTTCTAATCGCAGTGGCGCATCGTTGTGTCGCATATGCATGTAGATCCGTAAACTTTTCAGGGCGAGTTGAGGATTGGCGATAGCCATCTTCTCTAGGATTTCGTCCATGAGATCTATCGGAATCCTGAAACTTCCATCGTTAAGGGCAACGAGGGTCTTGTAGATGGTTTCGTGATGGCCAAGCTTGTTGAGGAAGTTGAAAAGGAATATTAATTTATGCCAATCTTTCTCATTTTCGTCCTTCATAACCCGCAGAAGATGGGCGAAGCTTCTGTGGCTGGCTTGACGGCGTTGAGAACAGCTTACGTCAAAGACGATTCTAGTCAAAGCTGGCCGTTCTAAAAGACCACGATTGATCCAGTGATCGAGCAGCATGCTGCTGGCTGTGGCGTGATCAAGATACGCACCGTATTTTTGGCAAGTGCTCAGAATAAATTTTTCGTTGATATGCGGCAGTTGAACTACGAAAGACAACCACTTCCACTGTATTGTATCTCCATTCTCATTGATGGTACGTTCTGCAAGAGCTGGGATACGAGCGGAACATTGGTCGATTATTTTTCGAGAAATTCCAGGAGGCAGGCCACTAAGGGCCGCAGAGAGAGCTCTGATACTGCGATGGTGAGGCCTGATCTTGAGTTCTGCTTCTCGTAAGGAATCCGCGCTCGACGTGATAGCGCTTTTTGCAATTTGCAGAGCTTCACGAAATGCTATGAGATCGTTTTCAGCGCATGGGCCCTTTCCTAGCGAGTCCATCGTAGTTTTCAAGGAATTGACGGCGCGTGTGGCTTCGGACACACTTTCATTAGCAAGAATTAGACTGCTCTCATCAAGGTCCAGTGATTCGACATCTTGCCAGCTCAACACCCATGAGTTTGCCAATCTTGCAATGCTGGAGTGCATGACTTGAAGCTGGGTCTTCGAGACCGAATGCAAGATGTTGCTGAGTAGACTTTGCAACGCTTCTGACATTGGAATCTTGCAAAGAACGCGTGCAAAATTCCGCATGGTCCCATCCTTGAAATCAGAGGGGTGCAGTACTTTGCTCTTGGAGATTCCTTCCCACATAGCCTGGCAAAGTGCAAGACATTGCTGGCTTGCATCATTCATATCCGTAAATGCTTGCTCTAAATCCTGGAAAACTTGCTGCGTTGTATGAATGAAAATATGTTCGGCATGGATATTGAGAAATAGGACTTCCGTCAACTTCCGATTGAACTCATCGCATAGTGCTGGCCTGTCACTAGGGCTGTACGTCCTGATGGCCTCTCCGAACGATCGGATCTCGTCCAAAAAAGGTATAGCATGGGGTTTTCTCCTAGATCTTGACATGAATTGAGAGGTCGAGTCAAGAGGTCGTTGAAGTATTTCTGTTTCTGCCAGCTGCTCGGGCAGTCTAGTACGAGAGTTCGAAGATGTTGCCCATTTCTCCAGCCATTGAGGTAAGCCAGATGATGCTTCTTCGACCCTCACGTCTCGCGACGTAGGGGCCTGCCACTGCCAATTTTGCCTATCCACCTCTCCAGAAAGAAAACCCCATAGACCTGCGACCCCAGAAGTAGGCGTGGGAGCTGCACTGGATTGCAATGTCATTCGTCTCTTGCCCAACCTTCGTCGGTTTTCCAACGGTCCTGGTACGAAGCTTCCATAGCGTTTCCTTGTCTTTGATACCGCGCAAAAGCGCTGGAACACTGAATTGAGAGCCTCATCGGATATCCAGATCGAGTCTGAGGGGGTGTATCTCTGTCGCTGTAGAGCTCGGCGGCAGGTAGGCGCTGGAGGAAGCATGGACTATTGGTGTTCGATAGCTCGCGGCATGTATTGAGCAGCTGTCGTATCGACGAGGTTGGAAGGGGAAATCATCAATTGATACGCTGGGACGGACAGCAGATGTGTAGAACGTAGTTGCTTAGCGTTGTTGACAATGAGTACAAATGAGGACTTGAGGGCTGAATTCCATCAAGCTCTCGTTTGAGCTCCACCAATATTACAGTAGAAGGTGCCTGAGAAGTTATGAGGCCGCCATTGAGCCCCTGTCAGCGAGCCAAGCCCAGCCCAGTCAAGCTCGGAGTGCCGTAGAGGTGGTGGGGTACACCAGCCTCGGGCGGGGTGTTGACATTGAAGGGCCATATTTATCTAGAAGATTACCAGAACTTTTAGAAGTCCTACGGAACTTCTTCATAGAATTGATTTATATTCGCAATGGGTCACCAATTCGAACCTCTGAAGAATGACCTTCTTTTAAGAACGGCATGGGGTATGATTAAACCAGTTCTCCTATGAAGGAAGCAATGACGCTTACAACAACAGGCCAGAAAGTAGAGCGGCCTCCTATGTGGGTTATGCGTCAAGGTATGTTTGTGTATCTGACTATAAAAGCTGTTGGTTTAATACTTCTTTAAAGCCGGAAGATATCTCCCCGAATATCATGAAGCCAAAGGCAAGAATGACTTCTTCGAATGCTGCCGTTCGCCAGAAATCGCCTCTACCCTAACCCTTCAACCCATTGAACGATTCGCGGGCCTCGTAGATGGCGCTATTATTTTCTCGGACATTCTGGTCGTGCCACAGGCTCTGGGCATGACAGTCGAGATGGTTGACAAGAAGGGACCGCATTTCCCGGAGCCTTTGAAGTCTCCGACTGATGGACAGTACGAAAAAGTGCTTGCAAAGGATGTGGATGTTGCTGCTGAGTTGGACTACGTCTACAAGGCTATTACTATGACGAGACACAAGCTGCAGGGTCGTGTTCCGCTATTTGGCTTCTGTGGTGCTCCATGGACTCTGTTCTGTTACATGGTGGAGGGAGGTGGAAGCAAGTTGTTCATACAGACGAAGACCTGGATCTACAAGTATCCTAAGGAGACCAAGGCTATGTTGCAGAAGATCTCGGAAATATGTGTTGAATATCTAGCACTGCAGGTTCAGGCTGGGGCTCAGGTATGTCTTCAATTGCGGGTATGATGTTACGCTAATTTGTTCTCTAGATCATTCAAGTCTTCGACTCTTGGGCGGCAGAACTCTCACCTGATGCTTTCAAGGAGTTTTCTCAGCCATATCTCGCATACATCTCTGAGAACCTACCTAAGAGACTAAAGGAGAAGAACTTGGAGCTTGTACCGATGGTCGTCTTCGCCAAGGGAGCTTGGTATGCACTCGACGACCTTTGCAATCTGGGATATCAAGTCGTTGGATTAGATTGGTTGCAGGATCCCGCTGAGGCTGTCAAGATCAGAGGTGACAGACCTATTGTTCTTCAAGGAAATGCGGACCCAGGTATCCTATACGGAACACGGGAGAACATTACTGCTACGCTGGAAAAGATGATTGCAGGCTTCGGTGGGGGAAAGCAAGGCTGGATTTCCAATCTTGGTCATGGTAAGTTCCTGCTATTCATCAGTCCCCTGCAAGTTCTAATTTTCGCATAGGAATCACACCTGGTGTCAATCCGGACGACTTGAAGTTCTACTTCGAAGAGATCCACAGAATTACTAGCAAATAGAGATACACTACAAATAAAAAATGTATAATTTTGCTCCGCACTTTCCAATTTCTTCTATACCACTGGCGTTTACTTCGACTCCTTCGAGTAGACCCTCTCCTCCTCTCCTATATCCTCATTCCAGACCTCAGGCTTCTCCTTAATAAACTTTTCCATCAACTCCCTACACTCCTCATTCTTCAACACCACAACCTCTACACCCCTCTGCTTCAAATATGCTTCTCCACCTAAAAATGTCTTATTTTCACCGATGACCACGCGGCCAATGCCATAAAGAATACAGGCGCCGGTGCACATGTCACATGGCGAGAGGGTAGTGAACATCGTTGCGCCTTTGTAGGCGGAGGCCTGAAGACGACCAGAGTTGTGGAGGGCTGACGTCTCGCCCTGGTTAAAGACTTAGTTATTATCTCGAGTGCTAATCTGAGTTGTCCCTACATGATGGATTGCGCTGCCTCTTTGCACGCGCATATTGTGCCCGCGTCCTAGGAGCTTACCATCTCGCGATATGAGAGCAGCGCCGATCTATTTGAGATTATTATCATATGTTGTACAGTTTTCGGATAGCATGTTGAGTTCGTTGAGCTCTGGGGAAAATGGAAGTAAAATTCTGGATCTTGAGATCTGGTTGTTTGTGTCTACACTCTCTCGAAAATTTCATATAAAAGAGTGACTGTCTAGCACCTCCTGATAAGAATCATTCCGAGGGTCTCCTCAAATCGAATTCTTCCTTCACAAGGCATTTTCTCGTAGATGCAAGATAGAAAGAAAAGTGGGGGATCTTACAGGTACGCCACCTTCTTTGTAAGAAATCCTTGCCTCTTCAACGGCAATAGCGAAACCTTCTTGGTCATTCATTCTTTGGAGTGGTGTGCTTGTAGTATAATGTTGGGCTGGAAGTTGAATGAATGAGAAGGAAGGGAGGAAAAAGATATCGCGATACACCGAACCTGGACATAGGTAGGCGTTATCTTGTGGAGATAGACGATTATTAACATGACGTTGTGGCATTACCTATTTCGCATATACGTACACACGGAATCATATCATATACGCGCGCAAGAATGCGTTTCCTGGATCTTGTGTATAGTCTGTTGATATCACGAGTGTGTGGAAGGTCAACAACAGATTACCTAGACTTAATGGTCGCTACCCCTCCTGCCCTCCATGATATGTGAGGGTGTGAGGGCCTAGGTAGGCATGTTGGTCTTCGACATAGGAAGACCTTTTTACTTTCATTGTCGTAGTTCGAAAGCAAGTTCATGAATTCTTCAGAGTATGGAACTCGGGATAATATTTCAGAGTCACGTAGTTGTTTGATGACTTTGCCTCAGTCGCGGATTGCTGCGTGTTACGAGCAAGCCAAAGTCCCAAATGTGGAAATATCTTATCGCGGATAAGAGCCTTGAAGCTAACCCAGATTGGTCACTCTAACGAGACTAGCGATGGAAGCAAGCCGGCCCGGCGAGCAGCAAGCATCAGAGAAGTGAATGCGTCCAGAGAGCATCGGTTGCCTGCAACGAGGTGAAGTAATTAATGTACTGTGTATATTGAAGTAGAATATCAAGATAAATCGTGATATTTGGATCTTCGCATTTAAACATCGAAATCATCTATCTCGCCTCCATGTTTGCTGCGGGCATTGTGATCTGCTCACCTCAGCCGTCACAGCTCGAATTCCATAGACATTGATGGAAGCAAACTCACGGAGACATCCCTGCTTAGCATATGCCCGCGCCCTGCATTATTTGATAGCCAGACAACAGAGCAGAACAGAAGAAAGCAGAATTTAAAGCCCAGAACCTCATAATCAGAGCAACTCCCTATCTCTCGTCCTTCAAACGCCATACACGGTCAATCATAATCCCGAATATCTCGAAAACTTCGTCCTGTAGAAAATATTCGAAAGCCGCTACTCTAGTCTAGCTTGCGACTACCTCTAAAGTCATTCATCCATCCCTTGAGCGCAGCCCGGCTTCAGCCTCAGCAAGCAACTACTTCGTAAGTCACTCCGTCTGCTGCCTGTTTTCTGTTGCGACCTTCACCCAACAACCAGTGAAACTGATCTCGAATCGTGCGATCTGCGCTTGTCTCTTTTCTATTCCCATCGTACTGACACCTCTGGGGCAGTATCCAACCGCCACCAAGGCGCAAACCACAAAGCGATCGCATTGCACAGGCACTTTTTTGGAGGATAGCACGGATTTCTTCTACAATTCTCCACTCTACGAGTCCTAAACCGCCAAAATGGCAAAGGATACCAAGTTCTACGATATTCTTGGTGTAAGCACAACCCACACTACCAGTACAAGAGAGCAAGCTGATAGTCGTCACAGGTGGCTCCCACCGCTACGGAAGCAGAATTGAAGAAGGCATACAAGGTCGGGGCTTTGAAGCACCATCCTGGTATGTGTGATGTTCCTCAAACTGTAAGAAGCTGAATTAACAATACCCAGACAAGAACGCACACAACCCAGACGCGGAAAACAAGTTCAAGGACCTTTCCCACGCATACGAAGTTCTCTCCGACCCTCAGAAACGCCAGATCTATGACCAGTATGGTGAGGAGGGACTGGAAGGCGGCGGAGCTGCTGGTGGCATGAACGCTGAGGATCTCTTCTCCCAATTCTTTGGTGGCGGAGGAGCTTTCGGAGGCGGTGGTGGACTTGGTGGAATGTTCGGCGGAGGAGGGGGTATGCAACAGCGCGGCCCACCAAAGGCCCGTACCATTCACCATGTACACAAAGTCTCTCTGGAGGACATCTACCGTGGTAAGGTATCCAAGCTCGCGCTCCAGAAGTCAGTCATCTGCTCGAAGTGCGACGGACGTGGTGGAAAGGAAGGTGCTGTCAAGAAGTGCGCTGGCTGTGATGGCCATGGTATGAAGACTATGATGCGCCAAATGGGTCCTATGATCCAACGCTTCCAGACTGTCTGCCCGGATTGTAATGGTGAGGGAGAGATTATCCGCGAGAAGGACAAGTGCAAGGGCTGCAACGGAAAGAAGACCGTTGTCGAGAGAAAGGTTCTCCACGTCCATGTGGATAGAGGTGTTAAGACTGGACACAAGATCGACTTCCGCGGTGAGGGTGACCAAACTCCAGGTGTCCAACCTGGAGATGTCATTTTCGAGATTGAGCAGAAGCCCCATGCAAGGTTTCAACGCAAAGACGACGACCTTTTCTACCAGGCCGAGATCGACCTTGTTACAGCGCTCGCTGGAGGAACTGTGTTTGTCGAGCATTTGGATGATCGGTGGTTGAGCGTCGACCTTCTGCCAGGAGAAGTCGTTTCACCAGGTTAGTCTGAATTCTTCAATATACTCAATCATTTACTAACAAGCTCCAGGTACCGTCAAGTTAATCCGAGGCCAAGGTATGCCATCTTATCGCCATCACGACTTCGGAAACATGTACGTCCAATTTGATGTCAAATTCCCCGAGAAGAACTTCACAACCGACCCTGCCGCTTTCGAGGCCCTCAAGTCCATCATACCCCCCTCGAAGACCATCGCTACGCCACCCGCGGATGTAATGACCGAGACCGTCGATTTCGAGGATGTGGATCCTTCTCAGCAAGCACGCGCCCAGAATGCGACATCGATGGACGAGGATGACGAGGATGGACAGCCAGGTGGCGAGCGTGTGCAGTGCGCTTCCCAATAAATGGGCGAGAATAGGCATTATCTACACCACATCAAGCTCTTTGTATGCACGTTTCGCATAGTATTGGTTCCTGGGTGATGGGCAATCGAGCGGCAACTTCCACCACCGGATAATCATACTGGAGGGGCTAGAAGGGAAGGGCACTGTGCGCGAGCAGCAATCTCTTACGAGGAACTGCGACTATGTTTTCATAAGATTGCGAAGTCTCGGGTTCTCCAGCGCGTACATCCTGCTGCTTCCTTCGTTTTTGGCACATCGCTTGCGTTTTAGCTTAGCTCTATTGCTTTCATCTTCTGTCGTGGGTTGCTGATCTACGGGGAGGGAGGCTGGCTATGTGATCTTCTCTGACCTTGGGAGGCGTTTAGACGGTTAGATAGCATAGTCAACATGAATTGTGAAATCCGAAATGCCTCAATTTACGTGATGTGACAATCGTTAGTGATCACGTTCTACACTGGGTCATCATTGGGCAAGCAAGAGTTAAGGGTAACTATGTAGGTCAGTATCTCTTTTTGTTTACTGTTTCGCTAGCCGCCAATGTCAATGTTAACAATAATGCCAAGAGACAAGAGGAGTGGAACTTGCAACGAGCAGGATTCACACGAATGTAATAATAACCTGTGATAAGATCCGCGTCTGCCTGAAGCGATAAGGAGACTATTCAGCTCTACCTTTTAATTGTCCGGGACATGGTTCCAAGAATTAACTTGCCGCAAGGTTTGCACATATGTCGTAGCTAAGGTAAGGTAGGTTGCGCATCCGCTTTTTGACTTTACGGCACAACGAGCAGAAAGTTTTGTTGCACGTCGTACCCTCATTCCTCTCAATGTCATGAAATCATTCTGTGACATTACTAGAATGCCATAAGTGGACAGATACTTACCTACTCAGATAGTGATAGGCTTGACCGGGCCGCAGCTGGCTTTTGCTATGAGTGAATGAATGCTGGAAACTGGAAGGTTTTTGTTGCACGTCGTAGATTTCAATGACGTGTAATTGTTTCGTGACTTTTAAAAGGTGATTTTAATGGTGTAATCACCTTGCAGCGGACTTTCGCTGGGGATCGGTTGGTCTGGCTTCGTGTTGTCTTTTCAAAGTGTTTCGATTTGCGGGTGAGAAGCCTTGATCTGGATATTGCAGTAATTGGAAGTTTTGAAATAGCCCAATATCTAAGAAGAAAGAGCAGCTGACCGAGTTTGCCAGTTGTAACCTGCGATATTGCATATAGTAGTAAAAGTAGTCATGTTCATTGAATCATTGGGTACCCTGGTATTGAACTGCGTATTTCTTTCGACAAACTCCATGAAGAGTCAAGTATTGCTTTCATCCTAGCTAATCTATTCAAGCACGTGCAGACTCACCCAAGTTTACTGAGCTTCTCCTCACCTCATCGTCTCCGCCCAACACCACCAGTCCCATCCGCTCTATCCGCCAACGTAACCACCTCTCCAATACCAGCTGCTTCCTGCTCATCCTCCAACGCCGTAATCTCCTCCCTGCAATCCCACCACTTCTCCTCACTCATCTCAAACGCCCTTGTCTTGATCTCCTTCACGCTCAAACTCTCCGGTTGAACACCCTGCCATCTCAGACTCGTCATGAGAGCTTCCTGCCACTCATTGCCGCTTCTCTGGAAGAAATCGCGACGAGATTCGAATGGTCGAGGATGAGGGAGGTTGTCGTCGGGTGTTGTGGAGGTGCTGGCGTCGGGTGTGTCGTCGAAAGTGGTGGATGGTAGCGAGGATGTCTCGCTGGCTTCTTCGGACTGGGCGGCGAGTTTCTCCTTACGTTTTTCCTTACGCGTACTCTCTGTGTGAAGAGGTTTCGCGTCATCCATCTTGACATCACCCTCCTCATCTTCCTCTTCCTCGTCATCTTCGTCCTCATCACTGCCATCCTCATCATCACTATCCCCGTCCTCGCTACCTTGCCAATTCTCAGGCTCGCGACGGAAGACCTGTTTAACTCCATCTAGTTTTCCGAGATCAATAGCGTACATCTCATCGAAGGTGAACTCGCGATCGCCCTTCTCATATGTGCCACCATAGATGTACAGAACATCATCTTGCACCGTCAACTGTGCATTAAATCTCGGATGCGGGAATTCCATAAGCACTTCCTTAGCCGCCACCTGCGGCTCATCCATATCTTCCTTCGTAACCGGCTTCTCGATATCCATCTCTTCGGAGAAATCAAGTGCCTTCCCGGTCTCCAGGGCGGCCAAGTTGCGTAGAAGCTCGTCTTCGTTCGCTTGGCCTCTGCCGCGGCGGCCACCGCGAGATTCTTGTGGCTTGCGCTGGTTGGTGCGAATTTTACGTAGGGCGAGAGGGAAGTAACGGTTGCGCTCGATGTTCCATGCGAAGAGGGTGTTGAAGAACTCGCTGTCGATTCCTTCTTCGCTCTCCTCGACGTCGTGGACACCGCCAAAGGCTATTCCTCTACCTTTGTGATGAGCCTAAGATAGAGTTAGCGATGCCTGTTCGAGCAAGTATTGAGCAAAGAAGAAAACGTTTCTCAAAAAAAAA
>JACBAH010007193.1:0-23072 GCA_014282315.1 Neospermospora avenae | reverse complement strand
GACTCGTCGAGAAAGGAAAAGGTTTGGGTCAATCACAACAAAGATTGGCTGCGTAAGCAACAGTTGAAGCTTTGGGCCAAGAAGGAAGCTGAAAATGGTCCACCGAAGGCCAGACGCAATCGTAAGAAGAAGCCCAGAATTGGTGAAGGTCAGACCAGCGCTGCAAGCAGTCCTGGAGAAGCCGCCGTCAACGTTCTCAAGCTTCGCGCATTTTCCAAGAAAATCAATTACGATGCTATCCACTCTCTATTCTCCGACGGACCAAATAAACGATCGGACAAGAATGCACTCGGTAGTGCTGGCACTAGCAGAATCACATCTCGTGCTGCAAGCGAGGTCGACGAGTCGGATACCGAGTCAATCGCTTCCTCTATCGCTCCATCTGTCAGTGACAGTATCTCCAGCTCGGCCGTAGGCGATCACGTCCCTATGATCAAGACCGCCGAACCAAGGAACTCTCGTGCCGCAAGAGCAAGAGCCAAAGCGAGAGCAGCCAAGGCCGCCGAAGCTGCAAAGAAAGCTTTTGAGGTCGAGGAAGATGATGAGGATATGGATGACGATGATTACATCAAGCCGGCTGCCGCCGAACCTGCAACTTCCGAAGCAGACGAGGAAGAAGACTGGAGAACCTCGCTCAAGAAGTCTCAGACTCCTGCTGCTCTTGGCGAAAACCAAGAGGATGAAGAGGATGAGGGCGACTACGCCGATTTCGGTGGCATTGAGCCTGGCGGGTTGGGAGACGATTTTGGTGATGACACCGGTTATGGAGATGAAGAGGAGGATTATGGAGCCGATGATTACGATGAGTAGACGGTGACGTGTATTGTAAATATCTGGGAAGAATGGGCATTTTTGGGCGAAGGCGAATGGGATACGGGAAAACGGCGTTGGGCGTGCTACGATACCCGCATCTGCAGGCAACATCGATTAATTCGATCTTTGCACATCTTGAGACTCTGATTTGGCTATGATCTGCCGTTTCGGTTGGTGGCAGGCGTTTTCTAGACAGACAAATGAAACAATAGGTAGCCATGTACTATAGGAACATGTTCCATAAATAAAATCCTCTATAATCCTCTCATCAAATACAAGCGGTGTTTATCGAGGCTCTGTTCAAGCGTAAATGACGCTTTGCTCGATTCGGTTGATCTTGTGGTCGTGAACATATAGACAGACTCCGGCTTAGAATCCTACTCCAATTCAGAACCATAATCTTCACCTTTACCTTCACCTTCACCTTCAGCAGTAGGTCCAAAGATTGAACAAAGCTTTATAGCCAAATAAGATCCTTTATGTCATCAACACCCACGTTCTACGTCACGGTGAGCCTCTTCAAAACCATAACACAAGCTTATGATTTCTAACAGACTACTTGCTTCTTGGTCGGATACGTCCGCCTCACCGCGAGTAGTCTGTAGTTTTGCTATTCTTGCCTGTGAATCCTCTGTTTTTCTTTAAGTCTCGTAAGTAGTTTTTAGTTGTATACTAGATGCTTTTTGTTCTTTTGTAGATAGATCTTGGGCGTCGCTTATCATGAAATATTTTATTAATCTCTTTTATTATTCCTCTGGGAGTTCGGTAAGCGAGCTGAGCCAGCGTTAAGGTATTAATGAGTTGTGATGACTTGAGCCTGAGGCAGTACTCGACTCGACTTAAATATACTCTGAGTTGCTCTATTTATACTCAGAGTACTGCTTACTAATTATATATAAGGCTTCTTGAAAGAGTTCCAATTTTGGAGCGCCCTAACTACAAGACTAAAGAATATTACTCCGGTAATGCTCAGGCGTGATCAGTAGTTCTAAATCTATAGTTAGTAAAAATCATACATACTATACTCAAAGCTCTCTTGTGCTTACAATGCTATATTTAATCTATACCTGTAACCTGTTCTATGCTTACTTTATGTAGTTCAAGGTACTCTGAGTTTACTTTGAGTACGAAATCGAGTTACTCAAATCAACTTGAAATTTAGTGTACTCAACTCAAGTTACTCAACTCAAGCGTAGTCATAGTTACTCCAAGTGAACTCTGAGTACTTGAGTAATTCTTACCACGCTGAGCTGAGCTCGCCGTGGGTCTCAGGTCGCTGCTGTTCAGAACGGACACCACACATTATGATCCACAAATGGAAACGATTATTCAGTACAGCATATCGTTATGATAGCAAAACCCTAGCACCTAATGTCTCTGTATAGACAGACAATAGTATTAAATCGATAACAGGGATCTCGCATGGTGAGTAGTTTGAGTGACACAAAGCTCATAGAAACCTCAGCCTGATGCCTAAGAGAGTTGGGAGGTGACATGCTTTTTGCCACTTCATGATGCTTTCGCCACCGGCTTGGCATCAGACAAGTAAGTCGCAAGTCTTGACATTAAGAGGGCCTGTCTCAGATTACGCAAATAGCCAAATACAAGTTGCATTGAAAAGCTTGACTGCTAGCCCATATCAATTCTACCTCTTCATCAAGAAGAAAAGACAGGGGTGGTTGTTTACTTCTCTTCTCGGCTGATTCCAGATCCACACTAGGCTGATCAAGGGTCCTACTAAATCGAGCTTCATCTGCCGCGTCGCTCCCTCTACCTCTTCCCTCAAACACCAAATTACCATTCCAACCCAAATTCATCAAATCTCTTCAAACTTTCACATCATTTGATCCTGATCTCTCCGTAAGAGACGAATTAAATCTCACCGGACTCATTTCAAGATAATCAAGCGCAATGGCTGGTACTGATAAGACTGTTACTGCGATGCAGAAGGGACGCGTCGAGAAGGCGAAGTCGAAGGTTCGTGCTTTTGTGCTTAACCACTTCTATCTTGGCAATCTCTTTTCATCTTCTCGTGATCATGAAACTGAGGCTTTGGACTGTTCTTGGAATATTGCGACATGGTGACAGGAAAGTGCTAATATCAAATATAGAAGGCCAAGAAGGAAGCTGCCCAGGCTCGCGCTCGAGTTGCTCGTGAAGCACGCTTCGGAAAGAAGCCAGTCGCTGCAAAGGTTACACCAAAGAAGTGAAATGGCTGCGATGGATTACTGTCGCTCGCAGGCGGAATAGTTTTATCTGTTGAGGTGATATGGACAATGCGACGCGATAGGTTGGGACGGAAATACTTTCTTGCTTTCGTAATGGTTGTGGTGAAAGGCGCATTCGGGCTGAGATGTACATTGGAATCGTACGGGACGGGACGGGACGACACATACTTGCTTTTCACGGATGAATTGTGCTGGAGGGATGGATCTGGAAGGGATATTTCTATGCATAGCTGCATGAGGTCGTCGCATGGTGCTGCAGCGCGCGATGTCTACCACGGATAACCATGATCATCAATGAAGCACCTGAACATACAAAAGTACGGGTCCTTGATCATCGGGAACGTGAAAGGCGTAGTAAGATAACGCGATCGCATCAGGAATTCACAATTCTCGACGTGCGGGTTGACTTCTGTGGATCAAAAATTAAGAGAAGTACGCCGTTGTCGTCATACCATTTCTATAGCTACAGTCTTCTTCATCCTTCTGTGCCTTCTTTTCTGCTCGAGTAGACTCTTTTCAAGTCTTCAGGTTGCCAAAGCATTGAAGTCGTAACTAGTTCCTGTCTGTATAAACCACTCCCATCATTCATCCGGTCCTTCATTATGGGTATTTATATACTCGGGCGCTGCTCTGAGAACCTGTCCTCCGCGCCATAAGCAAAGGTCAGATCCTCGGCCTCGTGTATGAAGAATTTGGAGGACTCCGAAGCCACACGTCTCTTCACAGATCCTCATCTAAATGAATCGTCAAAGTCATTTACGA
The DNA here is from genome assembly GCA_014282315.1 of Neospermospora avenae. Taxonomy (NCBI): domain Eukaryota; kingdom Fungi; phylum Ascomycota; class Leotiomycetes; order Helotiales; family Ploettnerulaceae; genus Neospermospora; species Neospermospora avenae. The sequence continues at coordinate 19,269 of JACBAH010007193.1, read as the reverse complement.
TGGCTTCGGACCTGCTGTACACACGAACCAAACTCCCATGCCCAATGCAATGCACACTACGTTCCATAGCGCAATTACGAGAATGCGATATAATACCATGCACACAAGCTTGATGGTATCTACTATGATATTCTGTGTTGAGATGTGTTCAATGATGGTTTTCTGATGTATTGCTGTACAACAATATTTTGGTAGTTCTCATAGCTGTTGCGAAGCCTGCCACCAGAGAATTGTCATTTTATATTAATACTCGTGCTTGCTTAAAGCCCTCACTACCCTATCTGATACTCTGCGGGTATCGGCTGCCGTGCCGAATATAAAGTCGCCTAGTAGATACCAGATGGTCGACAGTTACCAATTTTATCTGGAGAAAATCCGACACAGCTCGATGGGCTTGAGCAGTAGAAATTGCCCATGTCCTAGCTGTGTAACAGCTAGATGGCAGAAGCGTCTTTTTTCAATGCTGGCACTGGAGGTAATCATATTCCAATTCTGTCCATTGCCATATCCAGCACCTGCTCAGCTTTCCAGGTGCTTGTTCAGATCTAGTCTTCGCTGGTGGTGTTCATTGATCGCGCTGGTGTGTCTTTGATTAGGTAGTGTCCGCTGGCTTCACAAAAAGTAGATACTCATGACCCTCAGGTAGGTGTCCTAGAGGCCAGGTTATCCCTTCCTTCTCCAGGACCTTCAGTGCAATATCTGGCTCTCGGTGATCGACCCAAAACCGGGTGTCCGCACACGAAATAGTATTTATTGCTGGAGAGTCCTCAAACAACGCCCCATGCAGCTCCGCCTCTTTGACGTACGTCACTGGACTGCTCGCAAGAACGTTTCTAGCTTCAGATCTCATGGTCTCCAAGTCGATGTTCTTTAGTCCACCGCGAAAAACCCGAGCAACTGCCATCACCGAAAAAGGATGAGACGAAAGAACTCCAACGGCATAGGCATCCTTCGAATCTCTCTTCAAAACGTCTAAGAGGCCGATCCCGACACCTTCATGTCTATGCTCGCGGTGAATGCAAAGTTGTGTGACCCAGACGATCGTTTTGTCTTGATGTAAAAATCTGGTTGCGAATAAAGTCCCGACTAGCTTGCTGTTACGGCATGACCTGATGAGGATGTTGTCACAAGCTTTGGGAAGAATTTTCTCCTTCAGCAATTTTGGGGAGATTTTGACTCGAGCTCCTGTGGTTGAACCTCATGTTAGCTTGAGCGACATCATATTCTTGTACTCTGGCTATCGCAGTCTTTGTTTAGGAGACTTCAATAGAAAATTTCTGGTAGAAAGATAAAAATGCTTACCAGCTCTGATCGATGGAGCCATGTTTTGGACAGCTGACTCGCCCCAAACTCCGTAATTCGCACCCAAGAAGTGTGCGGCTTCAGAAAGCTGCTCATCCGTGATAGGCATGTACTGGATACAATGGCTGTCCATATTGTTACTGTCCATAGTGTGTGTTCTGACTGTGTTTTAGAAATACACGATGGAGTGAATTTGTGCTGCCAGTCATCTAAAATGAGCGATATCGTTTGCGGGAACAAGTGAGTTCTAGGTACTGTAAGTCCGGTTCCAGACTTGACATTCTCTGGGCCCGTACCTTCCCCAAGTTAAAATCCCGTAGGAGGTTAAGAAAGAAACACTCGGAGTAATAAAGTTACAATAATTGCATCATTCATGCTCAGGCATAGAAGAAAACCGGAAAACTGGAGCAAGCTCGTATGGAGCTCGAGAAGAAACAATGTAAGTCTTTGATCATAGCTCAATACGTCATTGGTCGATAACAGTTTGGAAAATCTTATATGAATTTGAATGCTACATCTGACGGTATCCATGTTCATTGATATGAGACTTGGGAAGTTTTCGATTTTTGTTGGTGAGCTAGGAAGGTCGAGGACCAGGAAGCGAAGCAATTAAGACTACCTAGGTGAGATGACGATGCCTTGGCAATCGTTCAACGACATCCCACCTAAGGTGTATATCTTCGAAGCCTTCACAATTACAACATAACCTCTTCAGCAAATTATGACCTTCTCAATGTCTTCTCGGTCGCTCAGAAGAGCTTCAGGAGCTCTGCGAAATTTCAATGGCTCCAGCACGGCTTTCTGTAACATCCGACGCAGGAGCTTCGCTGACGTTGCGGATAGCGATATGACGCTCCCATTGAAAGGATACAAAGTGCTAGACATGACCAGAGTCCTTGCAGGGGTATGGACCAATATCCGCATATTGATTTCTGTGTATCTCTGCTAATTGAACTGCCTGTAGCCATATTGCACTCAAATACTTGGAGATCTTGGGTACTTGACTACCCCACCTCCGAGCTATGTTCCACAGCCTCACGACTTGTAGTGCCGAAGTTATAAAAGTCGAACACCCTACTCGCGGAGATGATACTAGAGCATGGGGGCCTCCATATGCGAAATATATAGAAGGGTCAGGGAAAGAGGGTGCAGGCGAAAGCGCATACTTTCTAGCCGTATATCTCCCGCAGTCCTACGAAGCTACATAAGCTTACGACAACAGGTCAATCGGAACAAAAAGTCGCTCGGTTTATCTTTTCAGCATAAGTCTGGTGTTGAGATCCTCCATAAGCTCGCAGCTGACAGTGATATTCTGGTTGAAAATTACCTGCCTGGCAGTTTGAAGAAATATGGGATGGATTACGAGACTCTCTCGAAAATCAATCCACGATTGATATATGCCTCCATTACTGGATATGGGCAAACTGGCCCTTACTCAAATCGAGCTGGGTACGATGTTATGGTCGAAGCTGAGTTTGGATTGATGCATATCACTGGAAGTCGAGATGGGCCACCTGTAAAGGTTGGAGTTGCTGTTACAGATCTAACCACAGGCCTTTACACGAGCAACAGCATAATGGCGGCTATTATTGCCCGTGCTAGGACGGGAAGAGGACAGCATATTGATGTTGCGCTTAGTGATTGCCAAGTGGCAACCTTAGCGAACATTGCGAGCAGTTGCTTGATCAGTGGGCAGAAAGATACTGGTCGATGGGGAACGGCTCACCGTAAGTCGTATCGTAAATTATGATGATCTTTTCTCTAACAGTCAATAGCCTCCATCGTCCCGTACCAGTCTTACAAGACAAAAGATGGTGACATCTTGTTCGGAGGTGGCAATGATCGCCTGTTTGGCGTTTTGTCCGACAGGCTGGGCCGATCTGAATGGAAGGCAGACCCCAAATTTGCTGTTAATGCGCAACGGGTTGCGAACAGAATAGAACTAGACGGTTCTATCGAAGCTATAACTAGAACGAAAACCACTCAAGAGTGGTTGGAGGTCTTTGAGGGTTCAGGCATGCCATACTCCCCTGTCAACGACGTCCAGGGAACGTTAACCCACGAGCATATCTTGGCAAGAGGAATGGTCAAAGAAATGGACCATGACGCTTGTGGACCGATCAAGATGGTGAACACGCCTGTCAAATACAGCGAGAGCAAGCCCAGTATCAGAAGTGTGCCTCCAATGCTCGGACAGCATACAGATGAGGTACTGCGGAGCATCGGGACGACTGATAGCCAAATAGAAGCCTTGAAAGCCGAAGGTGCTGTAAGGTAACAATCCTCGGCAGAAACACAAATCAAAGCCATTAAATTCAGGTCTATGGCCACTCGACATGCACATGAAATTGATTACGACTGGTCGCCAAGACGTCAGCCAATGCTAAGTATATCTTCAACACGGTCAAACGCTCGCTCTTATGGCACTTCTCAGCACTTCTCGCACTTTCGAGCTATTTCAGATTTTCAAATTATTAAATCCACTTATTACCTCAGAATCCAATTACAAGGTCTCTGTGCAAAGGCGGCGGCCATTTCTCGAGTCTACAGAACACGAGCCATAGCTTAGTCACCAACCAGAACCATCAGCCCACTTTGATATGAAGGGGCGACAAATGTCCGCATTACTCTTTCAGCCTTCAAACATGCACCATTTACCAGTTCTCAGGTCATACATGAATCTCGCAGCATCGCCACTATGGCGAACCGACCACCCCGCGTGGAGACATTGAACTACCGACCCGGAGGGTTTCATCCGGTACATCTAGACGATATTTTCAAGAAAGGTCGATACATCGTAATCCACAAGCTTGGGCATGGGGGCTTCGCTACTGTCTGGCTTGCTAGGGACACCATCCGTGCACGTTATGTGGCTCTCAAGATTCTTGCAGCCAGATTATCACGTGATTGCCCCGAAATTGAGATCTTGAGGAGACTTAAGAAGAGCGAAGACCATGAGGGAAAGCCTTATGTGATGAGTATGCTTGATCACTTTTGGATTGAGGGTCCCAATGGCCGTCATCTATGTGTGGTCAGTGAAGTTGGAGGCCCGAGTATTAAACAGTTCAATGACTGTCCGGGGTTCACGAGTGGAACGAGGAGACTGAGGGGCGATGTCGCTAGGAAAGTAGCCTTGCAGTCCACAGAAGGACTTGCATACATACACTCGACTGGGATAATTCACGGAGGTCAGCTTGGTAGTACTGTCTTATTAAATCGTCAGAACTGACGTTGAATAGACTTCACTGCCGCAAACATTCTGCTCCAGCTCGCCAACACCGATCAATGGAGTGTTGCAGAGATTCACGAGCGTCTAGGTGCACCTCAGACCCAAGTCCTACATAGAACGCCTGGTCAGACAGACGAAGTTTCTAGGCCCAGATACACGGTCCATGCCATCAGCATGAAGCTGGTCGATCCTCAATGGCTATCAGATCAGATCATGATCATCGATTTCGGAGTCGCCTTTATGGAGGAACAATCTTCATCGGATATTGGGACACCCAAGAACTACTGCGCGCCAGAATTCAACTTCAAGAGCCCTAGAAGCATAAGCTCCGACATCTGGGCCTTAGGTTGTACTATATTTGAGATCCGCACTGGATCCTGCCTATTTCGATATCGAGGAGCTCCCACGCGAGACCAGATGCTGATAGCAGCCGTCAAGATACTCGGCAGATTGCCTGACGTTTGGTGGGACTTGTGGCCTGATGGCCGTACTTGGTATGAACTCGAAACTCAGCCCGGAGGACAGCTGGCCGATATCAAACCTGGCACTCTCTACCAAGAAATTATGAAGATTGGCCTGCATGATGGGGATCCGCAGGCTGCACATCCTTTGCATAAAGATTTGGGATTCGGAATAGACAATGAGGCTGGTAATGATAGCCTCAAGATGAAGTTGTCGTCATCTGAGAAGCATGTAAATACAACGGGCCGTCTAGTCGCGCTAGTTGAAGAGCTCACCACAAGTGAAGCCAACTATGTGATGGGACAAATTGAGAACCATCACACGGGCTCCTCCAACGAAAAATCGAGCTCGACTCGCGAGAAGGCTGATCCTGGTACAGGCTCCGGGTCGGGTTCGTCAGCTGGGAAAAGTGGTGAAAAGAGCATCTCTTCCGAGGGCATTTCAACAGACGTCGGCAAGAGTGCCGGGAGTGCGAACAGGGCGGCCTTGGGCATCGATGCCGTAAAGGCTGATAGAAAACTGCCACAAGCAGGAGATATCGAGGTTCCTTTGACGATTGCTGAGTTCCTGGAGCCTTCTGGGACTATCATTAGTGTTGTGGAAGCTTTGGTACTTGAAGATGCGTTGAGGAAAGCATTACAATTCTTACCTGAAGAACGAATATCTGCTGCTGAGCTTGCTAAGCACAACTGGTTCTTTGATAATTTTGAAGGTCAGGTCTAGGAGAAACGGGGACTTGGGGACTTTCTGCAATCTCTATTACCCTTAGCGAGAGGGATCGCGTCGTTGTCTTGAGCTCTTTTGCCATGGGAAATGCACCAAAATTTGACTAGATACCCCATATGGTGAATACATAAATTACATAGAATGTATGGGTTACGAGGCCGCAAAAAATAGGTTCTTATTTGTATAGATAGCAAGGCTGGTCCTTTGGCGGAAGCTGTAGGTGCAGGGCCATATTACATCACAGTAGCACCAGAGGGTCTATAAAGTAATTCAAAACAGTACGATATTTGGTAGCTTCCGGATATGTGCCACAGAAACTCGCATATCTCTCATTGACTTCTCAACGTCAAAACACACTTACCTTTCAACTACGCGTGGAGAGTTAGGGTGCAGATGAGATCCCTCGTGATCTTTTAGTCACGTGCACTAGCTCATTACAGATTTGTCGTTGATCTCAGCTGTACATCAATTAAACACATATTGTAAGCTCAATCAGATCATCGACACTCGAATCGCAGCACAATTTCGACCTGAAAGATGGCAAACTTCCAGTCAATAACCTTCCGCTGACGATCAAAATCACGCCGATCGCGACCTTTTGATAGCTACCTATTGAAGATACCTCCACCTCAATAAGCTATATCGATCTCGGTCTAAGTCATATCAGATCAATTGAGTCACTACATGCACGCCAACACCGCATCACTTGCGTTCCCACGTCTCCCAAATCGCTAGCTCTTCCGGCGCATACGCGTAAGACTCGATATCAACATCAACAATGGATTCGAACGACCCCTCCAATGCCTCAGCTGCGTCTGGTAGCGGTAGTAACCCACCACCTGACTCTCCTCCCAAATACGTGCCTCAATTCTCTGCTGCTACTGAAATGATCCTTAAGCGCATACAAACTGGGCAAGCTGGTACACTCTCGTCCATTGGCATTACGGGTACCCCACCTGGTTATGAGGACATGAAGCGCAACGTCCTCCAAGGCATGAAGACCTCGATGAATATGGAACTTCCTTTCATTCCTCCGGTCACTGGACGTCGAAAGCCCTTCCAGACTGGCACTGCCAAAGAACGAATTCCAATACCAAGAAAGAAGGCCGGACGACCTTCTGCGACTCCAACAGGAACTTCAGGGGAATCTGCAAGTGAGGGAAAGAAGCCAACACCAAAGGGCCGTGCAGGAAAGAGGAAGCGGGCGGATGATACAGAAGAGAGTAGTGAGGATTCGGATGGCAATATGTCAAAGCTTGGGGGAGACTCGGACTCGGACGATGAAGAGGATAATATTCCAGACTTGCCAAAGATCACCCAGTCCGGACGACAGGTCAATAAACCTACACAATTTACTCCAGCAACCTATGATAGCCCGAATAAGAGAAGAGCACCTTCAAGGCGTGCGCAGGAGCAGGCATTATGCAAGAAGTGTCAACGAGGTCACAGTCCTCAGAACAATATGATTGTATTCTGTGATGGCTGCAACTTGGGCTGGCATCAACAATGTCACGAGCCTGCTGTATCAGAGGAGGCAGTCAAAGATGAGACTTCACCATGGTTCTGTGCAGACTGCAGCCGCAAGAAGGGGACCAAGTCTGGTTACGAGACAACGGCTGGTGTAAGCTGGCAAGGACGAAGTTCCGAAGAGGTATATTTGAACCCGATCCTCCTTGCGCCATTCATCGACTAGTCTGACGTTGGATAGAAAAGAGCCTACCTGGACTCCCTTCCTCACCCCGAGTTGGTCAATCTCCTCTTGCAGGCGACGGTCCTCCATCCTAATCTACCAATCTTCCCTCCCACCCCTTCCGGTCAGCTTAGCCAAGCGCAAGCATACATACCTGCTCCTCCTCCTCGGCCAAGTTCTGCCCAACCAATGCGTAATAATACGTATGCTCAGGTACCATTCCCACCCTCAGCTACTTCCGCAGCAGGACTTTTCAAGCGCGCAGAAGCGAACCCCAGTGCACCTATAAACTTCATTCGCAAGATCAATCCCACTCAGCATGGAGCAGTATCAACTCCGACTCCTCCAGCAATGGCCAGCCCAGCCTTTACACACGCCTCTTCTGCACCTCCTCAACTGGCTGTCCAAGCGACAGATCTGACAAACGATAATTCTGAAAGCAGAGAAAGTACACCTGCTAGTCCACCCTATCCCAAAGCCGGCAATGGGCTGATGGCTAAGCTGGGACCAGACGAGGATGATATAGATTGGTTGGTCGACAACAGTGATTTCGACAGCTTCTCTCACGTGGTATACGATGAACGCGGAGAAAAGATGGAGGAGAATGGCGTGTCCGTCGATGGATCACTTCTTTAATAGTTGCTACTGTCGCGTCATTGATTAGCGATATTGTGACATATCTAAGGTAAAAGGATCGCGTTGTATTGGCGTTGGAGTCTGGCTACTTATCATGATTTTTCCATGTTGCGAATCAAGGCATTGACTGCAGCCTTACGCTTTTGTATTCCGACGTTCGCTGGCTGAAGCGCTTAAAGTGCAAGGACAGCTCTGGTACAAGCATCTGAGGATGACTTGTCTAACCTGCCAACATACCAAGTCAGTCAGATTACTTGAGCATGAACCTGATCACTCAATGTCTGAATGTATGCCGCGAAGCTCTTATACGAAATTATATTAGTTTCTACGTGGGGTTCCCGGTCTAAGCTTCTTTTTAATTGTTCTTAATTCCCAGTGTAGTTCTATCTCCTGGCGACTTCCTCGTGCGACTTCCTCGTATGTGGAACTTCTATCAGCTCTCCACTATCCGAAAGAAACCCCGAGATCTAAGCTTCACATTGCCCAGATCTTGCTGTAAGTTTAAGGCCCTCAGAGTTGATGCGATCAATACTTGACAACAACGCTGCTCGCTTAATTCACTTTTTGTCTGTCCCTGTTAAAGGCTCCACGAAATTCGAAGTCCGAACATAGGCTACTTCTACCGTCTCAAGGTTACGTCGTGTCAATGCTTTGAGAATTGATGTGCTTTGATTTTACATACTATGCTAATACAACTGCCACGAGTATCAATCGATATCGGGTGCCTCCGGTTATTGACGCAAGCCAGGTCAAACTGTAAAAACGCCTCCATATGCCCTGTACGCCGGTTCCAATTTCAAATCCATAGCTCGGCATACTCCAATCACTTCTTTGGAAGCGGTGGAGGAGCCATATCCCCCTTTTGCTTACCCGTATCAACCTTCTTGCTCGGAGGGAGGGCAGGTGGTCCCATACTACCACTCCCACCAACCTGAGTGAAGGTTCCACCCTTAAACCATCGATCCTCCTCCGCCTTCCGCTTCCGACTCATCTCAGACTGCATTCTTGGATCAACTAGCTCCAGACCCTGAACAGGCGTGAAAGCCACGCTCGATGCTGTTCCGGATCCCGCAGCAGCAGTGCTTCCAACTCCCGAAGCACGCAAACCCTTGCCGCGAAGATCAATGCCAGAGCCTGCACCTTGACCGAAACCACGCAAAGAGGATGCAGAGCCTCCAACGGGTGTAGCGCCACCCCAGCCTTTGTTTTTCGCGCTGAGTTTGGCCTTTGTACGCTGGTCGATTTGTAAATTGCGGATACGTCCGTCGTTCGCTTGACCGATCATACCCATTCCCTTCGTGCCTTCACCCGTACCATATCCGACTTCCTTCTCTTCTTTACCGAAGACCATCCTGTTTTGCGCTTTACGCAAATCTGTCATTGCGGTTGCTTCCTTGGCCTTTCGTGCTCTTCGACCACCACGTTTACGGGCTGGCTTGTCATCGGGTGCTGGGAGAGCTCGTTGACCTTTATTTGGTGGTGGCTCAGTGAGCTTTTCTAGACGCTCTAAACAGGCAGCTTTCAGTTCTTCTCCGGTAGAGCCATCGCGACTCGTGTGTACACGATCGACTCTAGCGGCGAGGACGACCTTTGCGGAAACGATGCGCATAGCTTGACGCTTGAGATCGTTGGGAATGCCTTTTATGATTGGGGAGTGATAGAGGAAACCTTGTTGGCGGACACCGACATTGGTCGCGAATCCAGTACCGGATTGCTTCTTCGATCCTAGAGGTGGAAGATTGCAAGCTGGAGTCTTCGCTAGACCTGTTAGGCCTCCGGCAAAGTTGAGAAGCTGTGCTGCTGTGAGAGATCCGATCAAGGCTGTAAGATTGGGCGCAAACAAGTTCATGCGTGACTGAACGTAGTCTGTCAAAGTCCTCTTGGCTTTGTCGAGAGCTAGTGTCATATCGCAAGCTTGCATGATTCGTTCGAGCTCAACGGGTGTCATATCTCTGCCTTTGGTCGTAGTTGCCTCGACTGTGACAATCATGACGGAGGGTCCGTCTAGAACTGATCGAAGAGTGACCCCCAGCCGGTTGTTTTTCGACGTTTGAAGACTCTTGATGCTTTCTCCATCCATAGGTCCATTCCCGATAATGGTCACTACTTTAGCATAGTCCAGTGGGTTGGTGACCAGTGTCTCCAGTTCAGGAAATCGAATCGAGTAGTGATCGCGAATGAATTTGTGAACAATCATAATCTCTGTATCGATCGAGGTTGACAGAGTATTGGACTGTGTCAAGAGATGGTATTCTGGATTGTCTTCGATCGAGCCTACGGAAGTCGTCTGCTTCTCCGGAGGTAGAGATTGGAAGTGTGCGATTTTCTGTAAGGCCGATGGCAAGTCAGGGCTGGTCGCAAAGTAAAGATGTAAACCTCGTGTCTCTAAAGGTGTAGAAGAGAGAATGAGAAAATTACTAACCTCTAGAACTGGCTCCAATATCTTCATCAACCGCGCAACACTTCGTACGTCGTCAACACCTCCCAACTCCATCTTCTCGACCTTCGCCTTTGTCTCTTCCTCATCTTCCACATCAGCGCCTGTGTCGGCGACACCGCTCATCTCCTCGTCCTCTTCTACTTCCTCCTCGTCACCATCCAGCTCCATACTGCCATTTGCGCCTGGGTATGCGACCGTCGCATTGCCATTCAGGCCATTCTTCGCGTCCTCGCTATCTGGGAATAGACCATCATTCTGTGCCTCTCCTTCCGATCCCGAATCTTCGAAATCATTCAACAATTCGTCTGCGAGTGTCGACATTTTGGGTGGTCGCGCTCGTAGTTGTTGTCGAAACGCTTGTGGAAGTTTGGAGTTGCAGCCTCGAGTACCTTGACTTTACAGGGTTTACTAGCGCGGGCTTCAGCCTGGTCCAAATTTGATAAGTGCAGCCTCCCTCATCAAGCAACCAGATCTCTAGTTGTGAGACAATTCACCGTTGTGCAGTCACTGAGGAGAACTCAGATCTTCTCACGGCTGGCCTTCTCTATATGCTTCAACAATCGAAACTCAAGCTTGATACAAATACCAAATACCGCAATCATGGAGTCCTCTCGGGGTCCCCCGAGGGTGAAGAATAAGGCACCTTCTGCCATTCAGATCTCTGCTGAGCAGCTTCTACGAGAAGCTGTCGATCGACAAGAACCCGCTCTCGTAGCACCTACTCAGCGGTTCGCTGATCTCGAAGAGCTTCATGAGTTCCAGCGCAGGAAGCGCACGGATTTCGAGGCCTATGTGCAGAGGAATAGGATTAACATGAACAATTGGATGCGATATGCACAATGGGAATTGGAACAGAAAGAATTCAAGCGTGCGAGATCGGTCTTCGAGAGAGCGCTGGATGTGGATGCGACGTCTGTTACGCTATGGATCAGATATGTTGAGGCGGAAATGAAGACGAGGAATATTCAGCATGCGAGGAACTTGTTGGATCGCGCTGTTACTATCTTGCCTAGAGTAGACAAGCTCTGGTACAAGTATGCCTATATGGAGGAAATGCTGGGCAATATTCCAGGTACCCGACAGATCTTCGAACGCTGGATGTCCTGGGAACCAGATGAGGCGGCATGGAGCAGTTACATCAAGTTGGAGAAGAGATATGGCGAATTCCAAAGAGCGAGAGAGATCTTCCAGAGATTTACTATGGTCCATCCAGAGCCCAGGAATTGGATCAAGTGGGCTAGATTCGAGGAGGAATATGGCACGAGTGATCTTGTCAGAGAAGTGTTCGGATCTGCTGTCGAGGCATTGGGTGATGACTTCATGGACGAGAGACTATTCATCGCCTACGCAAGATATGAGGCCAAGTTGAAGGAGTATGAGCGTGCCAGAGCAATTTACAAGTATGCCTTAGATCGTCTTGCGCGGTCCAAATCTGTAGCTCTTCACAAGGCATACACGACTTTCGAGAAGCAATTTGGTGATAGAGAGGGAGTTGAGGATGTCATATTATCGAAACGAAGAGTCCAGTACGAGGAGCAAGTCAAGGAGAATCCTAAGAATTACGACGCGTGGTTTGATTATGCTAGGTTGGAGGAGACTGGTGGTGATGTGGATCGCATACGAGACGTGTACGAGAGAGCCATTGCTCAGATCCCGCCGACGCAAGAGAAGCGCCACTGGAGACGGTACATTTACTTATGGATCTTCTACGCTATTTGGGAAGAGATGGAGTCTAAGGATATGGAAAGAGCTAGACAGATCTATCAGGAGTGCTTGAAATTGATACCCCACAAGAAGTTCACATTTGCAAAGATCTGGCTGATGAAAGCCCAATTCGAAGTCCGTCAACAAAACCTCTCAGCTGCGAGAAAGACACTCGGCCAAGCTATCGGCATGTGTCCCAAGGACAAGCTGTTCAAAGGCTACGTCGAGCTTGAGTTGAAGCTGTTCGAGTTCGTGCGTTGTCGAACGCTCTATGAGAAGCACATTGAGTGGAACCCAGCAAACTGTCAAGCGTGGATCAAATTCTCGGAACTCGAGCGTGGTCTCGACGATCTCGAACGAACGCGTGCAATTTTCGAACTCGCCATCGACCAATCTGTTCTTGACATGCCCGAACTTCTCTGGAAAGCATACATTGACTTTGAGGAGGAAGAGGGCGAGTATGAGCGTACGAGACAGTTATATGAGCGTCTTCTTGATAAGACAGATCACGTTAAGGTCTGGATCAGTTACGCGCACTTCGAGATCAATGTTCCAGATGACGATGAAGAGGAGACTGAGGAGGAGGAAGAGAAGCCCGTGAGTGAGGCGGCGAAGGTGCGCGCTCGGAAGGTATTTGAGAGGGCTCTGAAAAGTATGAAGGATAAGGAGCTCAAAGACGAGGTACGAACCAATATTTCCCCTGTAGCTAATGTCCCGAAGAAAAATACTGACTTCACCCAGCGCGTATCCCTGCTTAATGCCTGGCTCTCATTCGAACGCACCCACGGCTCAGAAGAAGATATCGAGAAAGTGCAGAAACAGATGCCGCGCAAGACGAAGCGTCGCCGCAAGTTGGACGACGACAGCTACGAGGAGTATATCGATTATGTCTTCCCGGCCGACGATGCGCAGACTGCGAAGTTGTCGAATCTTTTGGCTATGTCGCAGGCTTGGAAGCAAGCTGGTGGTGGTCTTACTGGAGGAGATTAGGGCAGTGGCTAGTGGAAGGAGGATGTGGATGGGAGTGAAGCGGTGGGATTCTGTACTATTGTAGATTCAAGAAGAAGTCGAGGCTAAGGAAATTTCGCTCAAGGCAAAAGAGACTCGTTATCTGAAAATGACGCTTGTGCAAAGTCTTCAAATATCACAAGACCTTAAAACTTGTGCTTTATCAGTGGGCTATAAAACCTTCCCGACCTCGAACCCCTTCTGATGGTTGTTCTTATTTCATCAATTTCCTATAATTCTTTGACGACTTGGCGAAGTGCAACAGGTCTTCGCTTTGCCGAAGAAGAGTTTGTTGAGCCTCCAGTCAACAAACTCGATTCGATTGAAACAGCATACGACAAACGCCTCTCTGACCCCTCGCTTTTCGGATTCCGAAAAGGAAAATTTCCAGCAAGGCTGAGAAAATCATTCGCTCCTATGCCATGTTCAGAGTAAGGCCCGCTATGTTTCTTTTCAGGTCAATCATATATACGCTCGCTCGCATTTCATCAAAATATCAAGGTCCGCTAAATCCAGACAGCATCCAGTCTTCAACACTACCCAATGTAAACCGGCATTCTACTACCCTTCAAATCCGAGGGAACTATCTTCGTATCTGCCTTGTCGAAATCATGCAACAGCAGCCAGCACAACATCCTGAAGATCAGCGAAATCCAGATAACGTTTCTATCCTCCTCGCCTTCCTTTCTTTCCACTTTTGTACCCACCACGGCTGGTCGAATCGTCTCAAAATAATAACCCATGAGTGCTTCCTCCTTATTAGCTAAGACGATAACATTGAGTAGAGAGGTAGCATTGTCAAGAACCTCCATGACATTCGTAACGTGCGCTACTACCACTGCGAGCACTTCTGACTGTTTAATACTAAGCAAGTAACGAGTCTGCACGTCCAAAGCATTGTGGATAGCTTCACGGACTTCTAAAGAAAGGTTCGCTTCGTCGCTGCAATCGAGGGCTTTGATATGCGTCCATTCTGCGGAGATCCTCGAGAGCGCGTGTGTGGGCGTGAGGTTGGAGGAAGTGATGAACTTGCTGAGTTGGGCTTGAAAGACGGTCATTAGACTGGTGATCTTCCAGGAAGCTTTGGGTCCGTTCTTCTTTAGCCAGCTGTCTGATGTGGGGTTGGGGAGCATGCGGAAGTTGGAGCCGCGGAGGCGATGCACTTTGCTTAGCATGCCGATTATTTCGAATGAGACTGCGTGTTTTTAAATTGAAGTTGTGGAAAGGCAGTCTCCCTTTTGACAATAGGCAGGAGGGAAATTGATATGGGAGATATGTACCTGAAAAGATGTGCTTGTGATCCTTCTTGTATCTTGTCAATGTCTCGGCGTGACAGCCAATAGACTCCAGAGTATTCTCAACATCTTCAGACGAGCCAAATTTAAGTTCCAGACTCTGCGTTTGCGAGTCCCGTTCCAAGTACTTCTCGTCATCGAAAATATTGGGTACGGTCCCGAAAGCTAATTCTTTCACTGCCTCGCTTGGAATGACTCTGTTCTCCCTGAAATTTGATTTGCCAGTCGTAGCGAAGTTCACCATAACCCCAAGACCTTGCACTGATGTGGATGTCAAGATGAAACCGTTCCCTTCAGCTCGTAGATTCCACATTGTTTGATCGAAGACTTTCCAGTAGAGTCCCAGCATAGCCATTATTTCTACCAGATGACAGATTGCCGAAGTAGCGTACGGTTTCGTGATCGAAGCGGGAATGAAGTCCCAAGATCGAGTCTTGTATTGTAACCCAACTGCTATGGCGTAGTTAGGTTCCTTCTGCTTTGCAAAACCATCTCGTGGAGGCGATTTCAATCCCCATTCATGATCCCAAGTCCTTGACTCCCGCTCTTTCAATTGCAAAGCGGACAGTAAATTCACCCAACTAGCTTTCTCATCGTCCGCAGTATGCACTCTAGCCGTCGCTTCATTGTCAGCAGCCTTCTGAGCGTTGGCTGGCAGGACTCGTGTATTGGCGTACGATTCGTCCGTCCCAAGTATATAGTGTATTTCCTTTCCAGCGATAGGGCCTCTAAGATTGGTAGGCGGAGCTACAAAAATGACTGGAGTCTCGAATATGACTTCTATGCGCAGTTCTTTGAGTCGTAGTTTTCGTTTCGTTCCTTGAGCCCATTGTCCCATCACTGATTCCGCACAGCGTCGATACCCCTCAGCGCTTGAGAAGTACTGCTGTAAAACTTGCATGACCGTTGTGACGAGGGCCACCAGCGAGACGATGAGTGCTGTGAAGCCGAAGACATTCTGATTGACATTATCGAACGTCATGGTGAGGCTGAGGTCGAGAGGGAGTAGAGGGAAAGCTGGCTGGGAAAAGCAGCAGAAGATAGAAATGAAAATATATAGGTAGCTATACTCATTGTTCGCTCTCTACCAGACCAGAGCTCCAGGAATAAAAGTCGGATGTGGTCTATAAAGACATCGGAAAAGATGTTTTCGTCATTTGTCCTGCTTTGCGTTGTTCGATCCATCTTTCAGCCCCCCAGATGCAAGTGCTCAGCCATTCCTAGTTCGGTAATTTACCTGCAGCCACAGCGGCTGAAGATACACTGCCCCTGTCTTACCGTTACGAAAAACCAAGACTTACTTGAGCATTGGTGAGGCTGTTTCCTTAAGCATCGTGGTTTTGTTGGGCCTCAGCTCGATATTCATTTCCTGAGAAGTGATTGAAGCTTGTAAACCGGTTGTGCTGGATGGAATGATGATGGAGACTTGGGCCGGCCCGGGCAAGCTTCAGGGTATGGGCCGAGCCTAGCGCCTGGACTAAATCCGCTTGGTTGCAAGTCAATAGGTTATTAGATGAACAATTCTCGTAAGTCATAATTATTCGTTAGAGAACTTGATGGATTCGGATTACTCATTTAAAGTTTCGCCTGATATCGTGACTTGACCAGAAAACATCTTGCGTATTCTGGCATATGAATGGCTCTTTCTCCTCTGTTGCGTGCCAACCCTTCATCACATCATGAGGTTGCAATGAACCTTTTGGTTTAAAACAGAGAGTTCTTTAGTATTATGGTTTAGGTATTAGGTAAAGTTCCCCCAGCAGAATCCATAATCCATCATTCATACGTATCATCATTACCTCCTCCCATTCTGTCCAGCTCAGTTCGTTCAGTCCGTCATTTACAATGCAATCATCATTCCAAGCATGCCAATAACTCCTGCTGCCGCACCAGAGACACCTGTTGGGACAGATCCTCCAGCAGTAGACGAAGAGGTTCCTCCGACCAAAATGCTAGATGCTCCTCCGATGATTCCTGTGATTCCAGTCGAGGCTGCGCTGGCAACGCTACCTCCTCCACTAGAAATAGTACCAGCAACGCCAGTGACTCCGGTTGATATTTGACTCGCAACACTTGATCCCCCGCTAGAGATCGTGCCCACCACGCCGGTCACACCAGTAGAGATTTGACTAGCAACGCTGGACCCCCCACTGGAGATGGTACCGGCGACACCGGTAACTCCAGTCGAAATCTGGCTCGCAACACTAGATCCACCGCTTGAAATGTCACTGGCAACGCTGGCTGCTCCTGTTACTACGGTGCTGAAGACGGAAGTCACTCCATCAACGACTTGGGTAGTGAGGGCAGAGTAAGTGCTTGCTGCACCTTGAATTGCGGTTTGTCTGCCTGATGTTAATTGAAAGTCGTTCAGCGAGCATTGAAAAAACTTACGTAGACAGAGAAGTCGCGGTTGTGGTGACAGTGTTGCCATTTGAGTCTGTCGTGGTAACAGGGATCAGAACGGGAATGATAAAACCGCCGTCTGATGATCCAGTGGCACTTGGTCGGAGAACCTCAATGCTTCCCTCCAGTGCAGCGAATTGACTGGAATATTCGCTAGGGATAGCAGCTCCGAGCCACGATGGTGCACTCTGAGCAAGGATGGCGGAGTATAGAAGGGACTTCGCTTCACCTGTCACGGATGCGGCTGCGGCTGCTGAGCTAATGGCTGATTCAAGACCTGGGAGTACTGTCGAGGGAATGTATTGGGAGATCACGGCATTGGCTGCGGATGTGAACTGAGCACCGTCTGTGACTGAGCGCTTCTCTTGGGCAAAGGCAACGCTGCTCAGGAGAGCAAATGTGAAGATTGAGGAGAGCATAACGACTAGACGGAGGGACGAAGCTGGCAGGCCTGATGTTGGAGGGAGGAAAAGATGTGGAGTTTGACTGAGTGACTGGTAAAAAGAGAAGAATCATCAACAAAGCAGGCAGCTCCCGAATATAACATCGTCGACTTCGTCCCATGCCAAGCTTTCTGCCAGTTGGTCGGCCCAGGGCCAACGGCGTCATATCACAACGTTCGCGGTGCGTTGGAGCGAAAGAACATCATATAAACATGGTAAAATCCAAGGTACGAACAACATCGCGTCCAATTGCAGAAGGAGCATATTGCGAACGGAGAGAATGCAGGGCCAAAATCATGGAATGATGCTGGCTTGTTTTTGTTCCTGAACTTGCAGGCCTCCGCTATTTGCTGGACTCCTGTGAGGAGGTTGGTGCAACTTGGTGGTGGAGCAATAGAAACTTGGTTTTCTGGGATTGAGTAGAGGAATGGAGGTGGTGGAAGTGATGGCCGGACTGGAAGCGAGACAAGCGAGCACGTTGCTGTGGCTTTGGCCTCGGTATGTGTGGCTGACATGTCGCATATTTGAAATGCTGTGTGAAGACGGGTGCACTTGGATACCTTGACGTTCAATTAGGCTTCGGTTTGGAAGGTGCTAAGAGGGAGGAGATATCTGAAACTCTTTTAAAGTTGACACTTGCGCCTAGTTGGTAGTGTAGCATAGCAGCTAGTCTAGTCCTGACACACACTTCGAAAAAGGTACGCGGGATTTCCCCACTGCTACTGTAGTGATTCAAGTAGAGTTCTCTGTATCCTCAATTTCGACGGGAAGGAACAGACTCAGTCCGCTCTGAGTATCTTGTAGGTGAGGTACCCATACGAGCTCTCGCCATTAATCCTCGACAAGTGCCAACGTGGAACCAACATCTGGATTTGTTGACTTCGCTTGAATCGTATGTACGTACCAGAATGACATCATCGCGGGACTCGGGAGTGCTCACTTCCATTCCATTCTCTCCCTCATGTGCACCAACCAGGAAGCATCGCGACTACCACTGTCGGGCGTACTCAGCCTTACTTGTACTCACAAAGCACGAACACCTGTTCGAGCTCGCTCAGCCGCCGAACAAGGCGCAGGCTGGCTGAATGCCTCTCTATTCTGTAGGCGTGGTTAACACACAACATTTGGAAGTGTACAAGATTTTTAGCTACGACATTTCTACCGCAGCGCAGCCAGGTCAATGTGCTCGCGCGTAGCGTATCTGCTCTGTCATTTTCTTCTGGTGCGTGGCATGAATTTTGTGGTTAGATCGGGCTGGGGGGAGTGAAAATTCGAGTTCATAGTAGCGCCCGATATTATGCAAAATGACGTCCAAGTGCCAGAGCATAGAAGGACAGTCCTGGGAACAGTATGAAGTTTGTTAACATTGTGTAAAAGGATTTAAATCTACGAAATCTCTGAGAGCGGGCAACAATCATCTTGATTGCAAGAGATCTCCTCGATGCTGCGATGTGAAATATGATATATTGACGGATGGTACTCGCAGTTGCATGGCAAATGACATAAAATCATAGGCTCTCCTACCTAGGTAGACAGACCATGGAGCTAGATATAGGGTACATGATAATTTCTTCTCTTTTCTTCTCTACTCGAAAGCGCAAGGCAGTCAGTCTTACATTCCGTCCGATCAGCTATATCCTCGAGGCAGACGGGGTGACCAGGCTTAGAAGTCGTACCACGCACACCACCAAGTGTTCCTTGTGAGTACTTCTCGAATTCTACCTCTAAAGACAAGGCCACAGAGCGCCTGCATATATTGCGGATAATTCAGACGTTTCTCTAATGAGAAGACTTAACAACCTTCATCCTTGCTGAGCTGTACGTGCCCAATAACATAAAACGGAACAGGTACAGTATTGTATTGAGGGAGGCAAATCAGGTTGCTACTCGGTGGAGTTTCGGGCTCCAATTCAACCCCAGCCACCCACCTG
>JACBAH010007192.1:0-22962 GCA_014282315.1 Neospermospora avenae | reverse complement strand
TACCAAAACCCAATGACCGAAGTTTGGCCGAGCTGTGACAGTTTTGCTTGCCTGTGACATTCGCTTTCCCCGACAGTAAGCGAGCCCCGAGCGAAACTGGAGGTGGGCCGGCTAGTACACCTAGGATACGGAGTTTGAAGAAGATTTAGATGAACTAGCATAATTATAGCAAGCCTGTAATGCACTTTGCATAACTACATATACAAATCTTAGTGGTGATAAATACACACTGCACTTTAGGCTCGCCTAGTTAGCGCATGGCGGTATAGCTATTCGACCATGGCGGTTTAGCTGTGGCCTAGTTTAATTACTTTATATATATCTGTGTTTTCCCGACAGATTGCATTCGGACTCTAGCTGAGCCGAGCCTTAGATGTTCTGAGCTAGATGGATATCATCGGTATTATTTATGATTCTTGAACGAGCACCCAGAGGGTGACAGGATACATTGGAAATACATCCAAGTAGCAAATACATCCAAGTAGCACTAAGAAAATTTCGTAGGCGAGATATGTATGTGGGTCCTTGACTGCCGCCACAAAAAGCTGAAACAAGCGAGTTATAACTGCAGCTCAGCTCAGCCTCTACGACTACTTCGCGTGTAAAGAATCAATAATCAGACTACATATCTAGAAACAACTTCACTTAAAGAACAGTCATACTATTTTCAGATGTTACGACCTCTAGCATGCACTATCAAATACTGTGAAGGATCATCTCTAGGTGAAGTGCGCGGAACTATAGCAATAAGCGAGCTATGATTTTTCCATTCTCAGCAATAGAAGAACCAACATGTATAGGGATAAGGTACTTGTATTGTATCCGGAATTTTGAAGCATACAGGCTGTGGATTTAGCTTTGAAGCTTTCCTCAAAGGGGTAGCAGAAGATTGCCTGATATCTGCGTGTATGCCATGCATATCACGATTTCCTAGGGCTTTACTCGAATCGCGATATTAAGACTGTTACGGACTCGGGCGGGGGCATGGTACGGAGGGTAAGGAGGGTGCAAGGAGGTGTATTGAACTGAAGCTGAGGAGCGAAGAGAGGGGGGAGAGGAGCTCCCTTAAGTACATCGAGACCATGGCATGCCTTCTAGGCCTGCTGCATGAGACGCTAACAAAGACTGTCTATTCACTCCTTCACTCGTCTGCATCGCAACAGTAGACCTTGTGGAGCTTCCTTGGTTATACATGGAGAGTTCAGATTTGAAAAATGAATACTAGAAGCCACATAGCTCAGGAGACTTGAGCATACTAGCCATCAACACCGAGTAAAGGCAAGGTTATCTGGAGGTAAGCATCAAAAGTGTAATACTGGCGAAGGATTGAAGTCTCGATGAGTCCATATTTGTAAGTCTAATGACAGCGAGTAAAGCACAGTGGTATCAATGACATCGGGGGAATATTTTCATTCGTTCTGAAATACTCGTATACCTATCTCTGGGTCTACGTGGCTCAGCACCATGCTGATATCAGACACTCTGTTACCAATCCACCGAAATAGAGCGCTCATCTTCCGATCCTGTCGCTCAAAGATCCAGCACCACTGACTATACAAAGAAACTTAATCACTCATCCAGTATTTTACCACACAGAGCACACCTTCCCCCCATACACCATCGAAGGGTTCCAAGTACTTGAGAAGAAAGCATTCGACCAGCCAACAAGCAATCCAATCAACCTGTCATCAGGCTTTTGCAAACCATAATGAAAACATGCATAACCCTCTCAATTCGCAGCCCGTTTCCTTCCCTTTCCCTTCTCAGCGACCGCCGGATTAGGCTCAGCATCGACAGCATCTATGACCGCCTTTAAAGAAGCCTCCATCATCTCATACGCGCCATTCAGACATCCGGTGCCAACTTCATAAAAACAGCCATGTCTCCTTCCGTGTCTCTCAAGATTATTTTTCCCCAGCCCCAACACCATTTGGAAGTGTAGCAACAAGCGCTTTTTATTCAGCCCTCTGATCACCCATGTAAATTGAAACTTAGGCAGGAGTGGGCTTACTCGGATCTTCGTTCTTTCGAAGGTCGACTTTCTTTCTGGTACTTAGTACAGCTGCGGTCCTCGAGTTGGAAATGCTATCCTCAGCTCGACGCTTTCCCTTCGCCTTCTCGGAAAGTTCCATATTCATCTCGGCATCGATAGCGTTTTCAATGGCTAGCTTGTACTCCATTATAGCAGTATGCTCGCTTTCAGTGAAATTTGGGCACAACTTGTCCAACATAATCTGCAGAGCAATTGAGACGTTGTCGCTTTTTCCAGCACGATACCACTCAGAGATGGCGTCTTCGAATATGACAATTACGTCTTTCATGCCTTCTTTGGAAAACCGAGGGTGTCTCAGTAAATTGTCATAAGCTAAAATCTCTAGCTCGTGAGCACTAGAAGTTAAGGCTAGATCCGACTTATTGCTCTCATCCTTGCTGACAGACAAGTTTGGTTGGTTGTCTTCAACATGTGGCTTTCCATTCGCTGTCTTAGTAACCTCACAGGCTGTTGTGAGATTCAGGTCAGTAGTCTTATCCTCGGTGACAGACGAACTTGGTTGGCCATTCTTAGCTCGCTTCTTGCTCTTTCTCTTCCTAGCTTTCTTCGCCTTGGTCTCAGCATCGAGGTCTCTGACGAGATTAAGCTTGATATTGTTCATTGCTTCATAAGCATCATCGGTGAGTACTCGCTTATAATCAGCCATCATATCCTCCAAGTGTTCCTTGGCCTCTTTAGTTCCTTGACGATGAGCATCTGCAACTGCCTGTTCGAATTCGACCGCTAGTCTCTCTGTGCTTTCAGTGACGTCTATTTCGTCAGGCAAAGAAGAATCTACAGATTGTTCAATCTTCGTGTCGAGTATGGGAGCTTCAGGCAAGGCTGTTGGAATATCAGAATTGCGGATCTTATCCTCGCTAATTTGAAAATTTTGAGAGGTTGATTGGACAGTTTCAGCCTTTCGCTTTCTACTGACACTTGAGGAAGTTTCCAGCTTCGGCTCGTTATCGATAGCTTGAATCATTTTCAGCGTGACCCTTTCCAGTGCTGCGTAATAGTTTTCGTTGAGCAGTTCTTTGAGTATGGTCAACTTAGCATCTAGTGCTGCGGTGCACTCGTTGGTATCTAGACGATGCTATCTAGCAACTGCTCTTGCGAACTCAGCCTCAACCTCATCTCTCTCTTTGGTTTTGACGGTCTTTTCTTTATCTGAAGAGTGGGGTTTTGCTTCTTTTCCATCCTTGGCCAAGATTTCGGGTACGAGGGCTTCAAGCAATGCCGCGTCTTTTCCACCCTTGGCCAAGATTTCGGGTACGAGGGCTTCAAGCAATGCCGTTGCAAGCTTGGAGCTGCTGATTTCCCTCTCGGCGAAGAGGGTTGGGCTTGCTCGATCATCTTCAGCTCGTCGCTTTCCCTTCGCCTTCTCCAGAAGTCCGGGCTTAGCTTCGGAATCGATAGCGATCGTTGGCATTGGGTTGGACTCGATCGATGGGTTAGACTTGATATCAGCAACGTTGCCTCCACGAACTGCGCCGACTCTTGCGCGATGTTGCTTCCAAGCCTCATGCGCTTCCTTTTCTCTGGTCCCATCGGCTTCCATGTCGGCGTCCAGGACATTGACGATCCTTCGATTCTGAGTATGATTCTCGTCCAAAGACGAGATTGGAGGCTCCCTTACAACCCGTCTCTTCTCTGCCAGCTCCTCCACGACTTGCCGAGGAGACTCGTTGCTAGTATCCATAGCAATCTCAAGGCTTTTCTTATATCTCATCAATCCATCCCATTCGACATGATTCAGTACTTCCTTGAAAGTCGCCATCATATCTTTCAAATGAGGCGTGTTTTTCCCAGCGTCATATGATTCAAAAATCGCCTGCTCGAACTCGGTGAGAATACAATCCATTGCTTCTCTCGTCTTTCTACCGTCTCGCAGAAGTATATTTTCGGTCAGAGCATAAATGTCTTGGGTGCTATGGACGGGTGGGAAGACCTCCTTGAGGATTTCCTCCATGGACATGGTTAAGCTAAGTGGCTCATCTTCGTCTTCGACGGTCGCTTGGTATTTCCAAGTTAGACTCGTGATGCAATTTTCTTTATTGCGTTCCATGAGAGCTAGAACTTCTTGCGAAGGCCCGATCTTATTGGGAAAACTACCATCCTGACCGAGCTTGGATTTGAGGAGAGCCTTGCCTAGTGTCATGCGTATTGGTTCGCCCTCGCGAAGAGAGAAAACCACCTTTGGCTGTATTGTGGTGGTGAGGCCCGCGGCTGCGAGCTTCAAGTCTTGCTGATCCTCTTTTGGCTGTACAACATTGTTCTTCGCAACGGCGAGAGTCTCAGACTCGGGCTTGACCGCATCATTCTCCACTGCCTCAGCTTCCTTGACTTTGGTCGGAACTTTCCCGTCAATATAAGCAGCCCAACCCAAAATGCCCTTGACATCACCGCTAAGCTTCGATGTCGCGATGTGAAATTTGATGATCCACTCCCACCACATCTCGTCGGTAGGCTCACACCATTCGAAAAGTTCACGATTTCCACAAATCTCGGTTAGGGATTTTGATTTGATATCATCGAGGAACGATGTCGGGTCATGAATAACTTCTCGATGAAGACCAATGAATTCTTCATGAATAACTTCTTGGAAAAGCTGAATGGCCTGAGGATACTTCGTCTCTTCCTCATCCGCTGCAATCAACATCAGCAAAGCTAGCATATCATGCAGCGACTTGTCTTTGATAGAGTTGTACCAGCTTGCGAGAACGTTATCGGGCTGATCCTCCTCAACGCGGAATCTCTTGATCATCAAGCGATAATGTTGGCCTTTATCGACCAGCAGCAGCGCATCGAGTTTATTCGCCGCAGCAATGAGATCTTTATACATCTTGGCATTCGAAATTTTCATGACCTTGGTCGGTGGATCAGAACAAGTGAGGCCCATGTATTTGATCTCCATCTGCTTCTCCAACGTTTGGGCACCAAAGCGTGCTCTCAATGATCTGACAAGCTTCCAGGACGGCGAGTGTATATCTTCTGGGTCTGCATATCTGCAGGATCTCAAAGACCAATCTAAGCACTGCGATATCATGCCCTGTAGCTTCTCATCCTTGATCCTAGACTTCTTGGCTTTGGCGCTCAGAATTGAAAGCTCAATTTCGAGGATCTGGAAAGTCTCATCGAGGAGTATGGCCATTTCGACAGCCTGACCCAGCTTTTCATACAAGGTCTTAGCCATTAGACCACGATGGAGAACCACAGCTTCCTCAATAGAGCTTGCAAGAGGACTTTCCATGAACCCGGCATCCTTCCAAGCTTGCTTGATCGCTTCTCTCATGTCCGCATCAACGATTAACACGCTGACGGCATGAATAGCTTTGCACAGCTCATCCAATAATTCCATCAACTTCGGGCTAAACAGAGCAGGCAAACCATCATCTTCAAGAAGATAATTGTATTTTAAATCCCGATCGGCGATATTAGTGACCAAATCAAAGATGATCTGTGGTTCGGCTGGGTGGCCGATTTGATCGAGGAGACGTTGGATCAAGTCCAATTTGTGTTTATAATTAAGGGTTTGGAGTTCTCCATTATCTTGGAGGAGTCGGGTGCTTTGGGAGCGGAGCGTAGCTATGGTGGTATCGGAGGATGAGTAAGCGATATTGTAAAGGCCTTCGTTGAATCCGGTTTCGGTGTTGTTATCTTCCTCAATTCCGAATTTGACGCGGTAAGCAGCTATCATGGAAGCGATGATTGAGCTAAATCTATCGCTGGTTTCGTTGCCACCAGTCTCAGGAATCGGCTCTGAAATAGGCTCTTTGATCGAGCTATCTACCAGATGAGGCTCGATGCTAACGGAATGAGGGGAATCCTTCGTTGTGCTGATGGTTGGCGGAGAAGCTTTAATCTCAGTTTCCTTAGCCTTCTTTGGCGGTGTGTCTTGAGCCATCGCAGATTCTAGTGCTTTTTGAACACCAGAGCCCTGCTCGGGAGTGAACCCTACTCTGGCTTCATATGTCTAAGAGGAATGTTAGCAAGATTCGCTCAGCACGATATTCAGGAATATCAGACTCGGAGCGAGAGATACAAACATCCTTAGACTGCGGATTACCCCCAAAAGGCTTTTTCTTCGTTCCTTTTTCACTGTCCTCCACTGCTGGCCATCCACCAATCGCAGTACCCGGTGGTAATTGCGGTCTATGAATATCATCCCATTTCTGCATCGCCCTCTCTACCTCCTCTAATGTCAAATGCTTATTCTCCCCCTCATGAAACGTCTTCCACACCTTCGAGCTCTCTTCCCTATACTTTGCCTCGACCATATACATGTCAAAGGCCCCCTCTTTCTGCTTTTTCGTCCTTCCCGACGTGCTGGAAATCGTCTTCCCGTAGAAGGAATCCCAGCCTAGCTTCAAGCAGGAGGAGAGTTGTGTATCTTCGGACTCGAGCAGGAAGACGAATGTGTCCCGGAAAGAAGACATATTGCTTGAGGTGTTTGAGGGACAGCGGTGGAGAGCGTCGATAGCTGGGTCTAGATGGTGTGAGATGTAGGGGCTCGCCTGGGAATAGGCACGCTCGCAGGGGATGCTGAGGCGCCCGGTGTGATGGAGTGCGTATTCGCCTGTGAAGTAAATTAGAAAAGGTTATTTGATTGTGGTGAGGTGCATTTGCTCTGAGCTCTTGAAATCTGGTCTGCTTGCTTCTGACCATGATACTTCCTTGCCGGTCCTGCTACATTCCTTTGTCTTTCATAGCTCCAGGAAAATTGAAAGGCGTGGAAGGAATTGAAGAAAAGAGACGTTTAGAAAGGGATACTTACGTGCATCAATATCGTCCTTGATCGCCTTGATGGCAGGCATGAGTTTATGTTCATTCTTTATCAGTATGCTCGCCGCATATGCGTCCGTGACTTTGTATCCATCTTTCTCAGATTTATCCGTTAAGAGCTTCAGGATCTTGAGAGCTTTCACATCCATTTCTGGCATTGGTGGCGCCGTGGAAGATCTGTTAAAAGAGTCTGTCAGCTGACTGTTCCTGTGATTGAGTACGAAGGCGTATATCGTGCGAAAAGAAATTTACGGAAGAAAGACCGATTCGCAAGGATATTCCAAGAGGTTTCAAAAGCTATGATTCGTGAAGACGGAAGTGTGCAGCACCTAACAATGAGAGGGGAGGTTCTAGACTCACACATAACCCAACGCCCCAACCAACGCATATATATGCTCACAAAGCAAGTTCTTACACTCCGCGGGTCCAGCGCAACCTTTGGGAAATAACTTCTTGCCTTGCTTGATCGACATAGCTTTGTAATGGGACATGAGAGAGGGGCGTGTGTCGATCTTTTTGCCTTTGCTATTAGTTTTGGTGGGCTCTTGATTGGCTTCAGCCATCTTGTCAGAAAGCGCGAGGATCGCGGCGCGAGTGGAAGGGTCGTCCATCTTCGATGCGTAAATCGGAGGTGTCATGTTATGGAAGCGGAGCTAGAACTGGTGGGGGTGGTTGCGTGGTTGAGGAGGAACGTGTGACCTGGGTGGAGGCTGGGGTTGGCCCTGGTGTAAGATAGCCAGAGGGAATTGGTGGAAGGGGCTGTTGTTTATCAGCTATCATGGAGATTTTGTTTTTTTGTCGATGTTGCTAGGAGATGGGTGGAGGGCGAAGGTATAAAGAGAACGGTGGTCACTAGCGTGGCCGACAACGACGCGACAACGACGAGGCAGCAAGCATTTATTTCACTCCATGTGCTTCATAAGTAGGCGTCTGAGAAGGTCCTGCATGTTTTGATTCAAGATCTCTTTGAAGAATATCGCAAAATCACCCTATGATGGGTCGCCGGGGAGCGTGTTTCGTTGAAATCGACCGCTTTGTTACTGATTGCGGTTGTCTGCAGGAGCTCGCGGGCATGATCAAGTGGCGAGAGAGGGAAATTGTCTCAGAAATTACACCAGAGACCCACAAAATAATTGAGTGTAAGTTAGCGGGAGTCTTGTTCTTTTGGAGTGTGGTTTCGAAAGGGGTTCTAGTGATTGTCCATTGTTTTGAAAAGTGGAGACTTAAGACAAGCGAGCTCGAGGCGCAAGAACCTTGATGTGCTCCCAGCACCTTAGGCAGGTAAAATTTTGTGACTCTGTCAAGATCCCCAGAGAAGCAAAGCGGTCATTTCTATGAGATATAATGGTGGAAAATTTATTACGAGTGTACTGGAATGGCACAGTCAATTTCTTCTCTGTAGTCGCTTCAGCGCTTTCAGTGTGTAGGCCAGTGACCGACCACCTGATAAATCAGACCATCAATTGGGGTGTCACTTCTGTAGGTGCAATGAATTGTCATGACTTTGGTAATTTAATCTCTCTGCCCTATGCTGGACTGGAAGTCTCCCCCCTGGATGATAACGGAAGAGTCAAGATTCGGAGAAATCATTATCTGAACCCCTTTCTGACGTACCCTTCAATCTTATGGAGATTTGATCAAGCTAAATTGTATTAATTAGACTTTTGAGGAATTCAGCATTAGTTGTGTATATCAAAGAAAGCTGGGTCGGGTCTACATCCTAAGAGGATGTATGGTTCACTAGATACTGGCAATGAAATGCTCAAATGAAATTAATCTAAGCTAACGGATTGGTTTGAGAGCCTAGGCACCTCTAGTTGGTGTTTTTGAGGCGAAATAATTTTCTGCCTGCATCTGCCTATCAAGAGAGCTGCTTTAGACTCTGTTTGTAATATCTTTAGGGAATTGTTAGTAACACAAGGGAGATGACGGAATACCATTTCACGTGACTGTGGATCTGAAATCTGCTCTACGGCACATGCGCGATGCTCAAGACCTCGAAGAATTGGGCGGACGTGGTTTGCCTCAATAGGTGGGATAATGAAGAAAAGAGCATTCACTTTCAGAGAATGGATGAAGTCTATAATTTCCAAGGCACAGAACACAACCATTTACCTTGGAGGAGCCACGGAGCAAAGCACCCTTCTTTTGCAATATCTTCGACGCCTTTATAGTAGTGTCAATTGCGACTCCTATGGCCTCAACGATGACGAATCAACGATTATTTCTGACTGGTCATCGATCCTGTCACGTGCTTGGTTCTTTCACCAAGGGCGGATATTACAATAACTGGATATTTCCAGGCGATCCGTAGAAATAATGCGGGAAGAGTGGTCGCTCGTTGGACTGTAGTTTGGGACACCTTCAAAATATTCAAAAGTGGACTTCAGCTTGACAACAATATGGTCGAGATATTGAACTCTGGGGATAATCGCCGAGCCGCTTTTCATGAGTGACGAACAATCATGGATTAATGTAGAAGACTTAGTAACTTCACTACATGCCATTTTTAATCTCGACCAGGAATGGGCGTTGCAGACCCTCGTGATAGTTTTCTGCTCATTCGAGAGCTGTTCGAGCGATAAGAAGGGATAAGACACCTCTTCTGTCAGTCGACTACAACAAATCCCCCTGTCGCGTATTTCACAACATCGCAAGACTTATGGTGACATACCAGAAACCACATCTTGATTACCTGCTGTCTCATTACAATCAAGGTTCAAGATTGCTCTCTCGGATCGACTGCCCTGGATTTGCTGGACGATCTAGAAAGCAGCTTCCGTGTTAAGTTCCCAATTGGAACTCCAAAATGGTAACTTCGTACATCAGGCTTCGGCTGGCCGAGACTGAGATGTATTCAGTCTGCGACGATTACCATAAGTTCTCGCCTGTTATGAAGATCTTGAACAAAGGACCATATCAGGTGTGGCCAGAAAGCTCACTTATGGCTTTAATAGATATAAGACGGGTACTGTACGATATTCATCACCTATAATACCGGACCAAAAACTCGAATACTATAGGGGTACCAGAAACAGATTTCGAGCAACATGGCAACGCTATGAAACTCACTTGGGAAGCTTCTGTTGCGAGACGGCTTTACGAAAGCATCCTATTGATGCCCCGAATCACGAGGAGCATACCTTGATATACAAGCCCGATTCAGGTGCATTGTTTCATTCGTTCAAAGAGCACAAACTACCCCCGACGAAGCTACAGCAGGCTGGTTCAGAGAACATATGCAATGGTAACGGTTCTGACGTAGACCTCCCAAGCTTTTGTTTCGGAAGGAAATCTGCAATCCTCGATGGTGGTAAGAAATGTCTCGTTCCAGCATCAGCTACGAGCGGCGAAATCATATGCTGCTTATATGGTGATATGAGTATCCAGTAGACGCTGCGCAAAAAGTTCGTCAAGAAGGAGGAGATTGACTTCCTGGCTGACAAGATCAAAGGTGCTCAGAACGGACAGAGGATTGGATGCTTGGCATTGCCAATTCGTAGGCGAAAGTCTTTTCAATAGATGGCAGCAGTGGGACACTATGACAGGATCTTACGATCTTTTGTTAGGACGAACGAAGTAAATCGCTAGGGGACTTTGTGACCAAGTTTACGAATTCGCCTGCAAACTCAGAGAGGTATTTTTACTTCAATAAGTGTCATTAAGCAGGCAGCAGATATCATCGAGTTTTCGAACCTGCTTACCTAGGTCGGATAAGTCATCTCAAATTTGAAGCAGGCTATGATCGCTTGTAAATTTGTTTTTTTTTCCCTGGTTGACAGTATCGAATATCTGATACAAGTGGAGCGCTGAAGACAGCCTCTTTTCGGAATGAACCGAGCCTGGGATTGCGCCCCCTGCAGGTATTCTTGAATGTTTGAAGCTGTGTCAACACGTCATTGAATATTTGGAGGGGGTTAGCGGAGTCTTTTCCCGACCTCTGATCTCTAAATTCACTATCGGAAGAGCTCGAGGATGTTTTTTTTTGGACTTGTCGAGACTGAGAATGTTGATCAGGACCACCAGGGACCAACAATTCAAAACTTGAATGCAGAAAGGCCGATGCTATCAGTTTCAAAAGCACGAACGACAGACAAGCTTCTCTGAAAATTACTTCTGCCCCACACCGAGATTGCTTGGTATCCTGATCCACAAATGGTTTTCGAGCGCTTACTGGGGTACAAGCCGCACGAACGATTACAAAGTTACGACAAGATAGCAAGACCGCCTCAACTCCTTCCAAGTTATCAATCTTGAATTCTCAAGCTGAAGTTTCGAGTGAGGGCCAAATATAGAGCTTCTTGAAATGAAAGCAAGAAACGTCAAGCAACGCCCTGCAAATAACTCGCGGTATGGTCTCTAATGTAGCGATGCCGAACTGTTCCTTTCAAAAATCTCAACGCTGTTGCTTTTCACGCGAAGCGCAGATCCGATCAAGATCTGCTCAAGACGATGCAATAAGCCGATCGAAATATTGCGTTCTCGGTACAGTACAAGTGGAAACTTGTCACTTCATCCCAGCTCTCGGTGTAGACAGACGGCCCTTGCGCAGATAATTGAGATGGCAGGGCGTTCGGTACGGAGGTACATCGCGAATCATGAAACAGGATGGTATCAGCTTTTTTTCTGCTCAGGAGCGGCGTAAGATAGATATCTACCACGCCGTTCTGGACAATAGCTCCCTCAAACCGTCTCCACATTGCTGCAATACGATCAAAGGCCGTTCCATCAGGTTTGAGATTAATTGCTTCTTGCGCCCAGGCGCCGTCGTATTCTGATGTAGTGTCAGCGAAGCGCATCCTGGTGATCCTATGCCAGAGATATTTCGGCAACAAATCCTGTGCTCATCGCACCAAATCGTAATAATCTAGCGAGGACCTTGGTGTCAGAACAAACATTCCAAGTACTCATACCATTTGTAAGCGATCAGACTTTCGAAAATGCTTGATTCCATCAGTCAGTGATGTGACATCTGGGCCTCGACCACTAAAAGAGGGCGACACCCTTGCTAAGCGATTCCTCGCTTAGCTTCACATCGCGACACTTTCTGTTTCTAAATGCACATCATACAGCCATCATTTCGACATTCGAGCAATCATTACCGAGGCAGCAAACGGAATCTCCGCCATGGCAAATCGAAGCGCCCATTATACCGGTGATTATACCGTGGTTAAACACGGGAAGGTCTCGTCTGATATTTCTAGCTAACTTTTTCGCGCGAGTGATGCGTGGCAGGGTTGACAGGATGTAGCGCTTGGATGTTTGACAGGCAGCCTACCTGGACCTGACAGCGGCGTATGTGCGGCGTAGAGATACTACTTCATCGTATATATAATCCATCTTTCGTGTTCGGCAGCTTCTTCTTTCTCATCATCATCACATCTTCATTCTTTTTTCACATTCTTTACAGTTCTGCGAACTTCACATTCTCTATACACACTCATTATACTTTGAATTTCGGCCGGTCCATTATCTTCTCCTCTCGACTTCTTTTCAAAAATTTCAACACTTCAATCATAACTCCCACAAACATGTTGTCCCAAGCCGTTCTCGTTACCCTCCTTGTGGCCCTCACTGAGGCTCGTTTTGCTCAAGAACAGGGCAATGGTGCTATCGCCGCAATCGGTGCTCTAGGTAACCTCGGAAACTCTGGTCAAGCTGCGACTCTATCAGGGGGATCTATCCAGTTCCTCCTCGCTGCTGCCAATCCCTGCGGAAAACTCACCCAGGCCGATCTCATTATCTCTCAACTCGGAACTAGCGCCGAGGCAGTTGCAGCTGCGCGTGGACTTGTTGCCGCTGAGCAGAACTTTAACCCATTCGTTGTTTCTATCCCATCGGTCTGCTCAGACCCTACTCTTCCAAAATCCGCTGAGCTTCGGGGTGTCGTTCCTCTCATCGATCCAGCTGTTGGTGGACAAGACATTGAGAATGCCAATTCTAAGAAGTCCATCACCACTCCTTTTGACGCTACTGGATTGAGCGTTGCTCAAGTTATGGTCGCCCAGGGCTTCTCAAATTTCACAGCTGTTGATGCTGCTGGAAACAAGGTTCCTGCATCAACTCTCGGAGGGGGAGCTACTGGTGGTGCGGCACCACCATTTCCAGCTGGGAACGAGACAGCTATTAGCTCGGCTGTTGCGGGCGCGTCAGGTACTGCTGTCGCATCGAGCGCAGCTGCAACAACTGATTGCGGGCCGGCAACGAAATATGTAACTGTAAGTTATGTTGTCTCTTTGCTTTGTGACATCACTGATATCTTGTAGGTTACTCGCGCCCCTGCTGCTACTAGCTCCGATTGTGCTGCCCCAGTGACCGTTACGGTTGTAGCAGTAAGTCTTCATCTACTACTCTTCGAATCTGCACTAATGAATCTCAGTCTGCTGTTGCCTCCACTCCAGCAAACGCAAGCTCAGTCGCCGCACCAGCCGCTACTGGAGCCGCAGGAGCTGCCGCCGGTACATGCACTGGTTCAGGACAAACAATGGTCTGCTCTGCACCAGCTGTTGGAGCCCGAAAGGTATCAGACCCAGTAACGGGTACTTTTACGGGGTTCCAAGCATCTACAATCGCTGGTCTCGACTTCGGTCTTTGTGTTCCTACCATGAAGTTCGAGCTTGGCTTGAACGGACGTTCTGCAACCGCAGGTACTTTCCAAGCCCAGGACCCTCTGTGCAACAAGGGTCAACAGGAGGCTCTAAACCCTGCGATCATCACCAACCGCATCAAGGACCAGATGACCAACGCTTGTGGAGCCAACCAGGCAGCCAAGGATGCCATTGCAGCTGCTCAAACTATGATTGTTGCTCTTGGTACGCGTGATGCCTCGACCGCTGAGGCTTTCAACACGGCTTTGGGATTTGCTGGTGTGAACATTAATCCGGATAATACTCCTCAGACTGGCCTCATTGGTCACGTATAGATGGCTGTTTGATAGCTCCTGTGTGTTGATGTCCGATATGAGGTTGCTTCTCTTCTTTTCATTTTTCTTCGTGGTAGCCTTTTGGAGTGGGAATGAAGATCAGAGGATGTCGATATAAACTTTAAATTAATCGAATACCCTTTACAAACCTTACCTCGAATTTGCACCTACAATAACGCTTTCACTACGAGGCCGAGGAAGTTCTCTACGCAATTCGAGAGTGCAACCTTGTTGAAGAACTTGAAGCACTTTGACTTTGCCGCACTACTTCGCGACGTAACTTGAGTATTTCTAGAATACAGAACCGCGGAGATGTATGAGACGTTACTAAGGAAATGATCTGGAGCCATGTGCATTGCTCATAACTTTAGTAAGTATTAGTTTCGGGATATGTCCACTTTGCTGAAGACAAATTCCCTAGCCCTCGCTGCTGTTGACAGTGCCTACATCTTTGTTTTGTCTGTATAGCACATTAAGACATTAGTTTTTCGGTTATGATATTCGAACTTCTCAAGATTCTTCAAGATTCTTAAACACATTTGGAGATGTACCTCTTATCTGCAGATTATCGGTTCAGTGTCACCTCGCTCACCAAATTTCGCTGAACCGGCCCCGTTATTTGGAGCTCGTGCTGTGCATAGAAGACTGAACACGACCTCCTGCGGCTGGGTGCAATATCATTTAAGAACCACTCGATACTCATTTTAAAGTATTAGTTTGTCATCGAATTCAACATCAACTGTTTCACACAGATATATATACTTGGATACGGAGCTTCAGCGAAAGCTTCCCAATCTCCTCGAAGCTCAAATCCGTACGTCTGCATTGTACCTTGTTTGCCTCTTTGCGATCGTCGCTCTTTCATAGCATACGCCTTCATCCGATTGGGCAGTATAGGCGTCTACGAATCCAGATGTATCAAAGGCTGCTCCACAAAATCGCTTGACGGATTGGTCAAGTACTTGTGGCACATATGCAATTGTAAGAAATAAGATGTTGAAAGCACGTGCTCGACCACAACATCGCCATGAATTGGTCTTGTTCAACAGTTTAAGGTCGAACTTTTCCTAAGGTCTGGTTAGAAGATACCGAACTTAGTCAACATTATCGAAACCGCGAAATTGCACAGGCTCCCACGAAACCAGGACATCATGCTTTCTGACTCCATTGTCTATGGGTATATTTTGTTCCGATTCTCAAACCCCGCTTGTAGTCGGTGGCTCACTTGCTGGTATATTGTCAACTTGTCACGCCGCAGATCACGCACCAATGAGATTCTAGTCATACCTCACTGCCTCAGTAGTCTTGCCGAACTGTATTCTATTTTCTTAATTCCAAGTTAACAGATCACGGCTTCAGGGACGCAGCATACTACACTACTGCGTGTGACTTTGCGATTGAGCAAGCTAAATACCTATCCCACATATAGCGTGCACACATTTCGCTCTTAAGCTTTTCCTAGATTGGTACGGCGAATGTGTTTCGTCATAATTTGTGCTTTCCTGCAGAGAAAATTGATTACTGAATTTCGACCGTTGGTAGCATCGACGAACGATGCTTTAATAAAACTGGCATTTTATACAGTACAACTCGACTGGATTCACTCATCATTTGGGTCAATTATTCTTTGCTGACCAACAACTTGGAGCCCCTCACAAGGAAATGTGGTACATCATCGGCTATCACTCCTGCACCGAAAATGACCTGAAGGGGCACCATGATGACAACGCAAACTAAGAACCAAGAGATCAGGCGAAATTCGTGATCGTCGGGTCGTTCTGTATGGCACCATGATGGGGACCTTGGTCAGGTATAAGATTACCTGCATGTCGTGCTTGAGGAACAAGTAGATCTACCACTGTTGGGATCCGAACAACGTGTGATAAATCATGAACTACATGGCTGGTAGCATTCATCCCTTGTCAAACGAAACCTGTTGTGCTATCGCACAACGTCTGTTACTTTTATATGACCCTTACAAGACCTTGTGTATAGTTTCGCGGTGCCTAGCTGGTCGAGTCTCAAGATCTTCAAATGAAACTTGCAAGAAGACCGATACAGCTTGTTGAGCTCGCAGACCACAATGGTTCGCAATTCGTGAGTCAGTGAAAACCCAACAAGTTAAAATTGTAAATTTTACAACTAGTGTCCAAAGTCTCAAGATCCCTGGCTTTCAATTGAAAAAGCTCAGCAAGCGATGCCGATCAGGGGTAAAGCGACCGAAAACGAAGTACAATAATGCCAGTACCCGAAAAGTTACCTAACTATGTTACTCGAAATCGGTTGTGTAGGTCGTACACCGGAGTCAACTCCAGATTCTCGTATTTCCCCGCTTTATGTACCCGGCTACTGTTATTTTTGATGAATTGGAGTCGACTAATTCTGTTTAGTTCTCCTACTGTGTGGGGTAATGGGTCTGTAATTCAATATATGAAACTGAATGAAAAAAACCAATGGTCTCATATCAGTCGGCAATTTGATACTGGATACTACGACTGGATCGGTGCCGACTTCAAGTCTCATTGTACTGAATCATTCCCGAAGTAGTGGGATCTTCAAGTGCATTGCCGTACCACTTGAAGAATCCGAGAGATCGGCCTATTGTCACTGGGTGATTTGAGTGTCACCAGCTTATGCCTTGCTTCGAAGACTATGTAGCGTTATGCTCAACAACATTGACGATCCTAATTTTCCAGGTGCACGCATGCGGGAGTGTTTTAAACATTACACAAGAGTAAATCCTTTCAGAGAGTCGGCGAACATTGTCTGGCTAGGAAGACCACCAAGAAGTATAAAGCCATGAGCATTTCCTGGTAATTGCTCTCCTTTATCTGTCATTCATAACTTTATAAGCAGTTCTACATTCTCACCAATTTGTTCAAGATGGTACACGTTGCCGGATCCAAGGTTGCTCTCAAGGCCGCAGTGGCTGCAGTCTGCTGGGCAAGTAACAGAATCGACATCTTCAGGACTGGCACTCTCAAAAATGACCTACAGCACAAATGGTGGGATGGCTCTAAGGTAAGATTCTGATGTGTGAAGACAGCTTTCCTATCCGTGGTCGCTAAACTGAGATTACTGTGTATTGACGTTGCAATCCAGTGGGGTGGTTTCGAGTCCTTGGGGGGAACTCTTACTAGTATCCCGACCGTATCATCGTGGGCTAAAGACCGCTTGGATGTCATGGCAGTCGGAACAGATTCCGCGGCGTGGCATATCAGTACGTTGTCGTGAAGAATCTTTGCAAAGCTCTATCTGATATGGATTTTAGACTGGAACGGCAATACGTGGTCAAACTGGGACTCTCATGAAGGGATCTTCACTTCAGAGCTTCATATGACCAGCTGGTCTAAAGACAGGATTGATTTCTTCGGTATCGGGACAAATGCCGCATGCTACCACAAAGCATGGAACGGTAACAGCGTATGTATCTCTATGACTTCGATAATTTTCGATACAATGGCTCTAATAAGTGTCAGTGGTCCGACTACGAGTCCCTCACTGGCGTCTTCACCTCCGAAGTAACATCCACATCATGGGGCCCAGAGCGTCTCGACCTCTTCGGTCTCGGAACCGACTCAGCATGTTGGCATAAATGGTGGGACGGCAAACAATGGGGTGGCTGGGAGAATCTCGGTGGTACTTTCTCCTCCGCTCTCGTCTCTACCTCGTCTGAGGAGAATCGTCTCGTGGTTGTTGGGAGAGGAACCGATTCGGCGTATTGGCACAATACGTGGGACGGATCAAGATGGTCCGGATGGAAATCGCTTGGTGGAGTGTTCCTTTCTGAGCCGTCAATTGTGAGTTGGGGGCCGGGTAGATACGATATTTTGTAAGTGCCGCATTGAGATGGTACCCATCTACATCTCTCGATTACTTGCACTGACTTTATCCATAGCGGTATTGGCACCAATGGAGCTATGTACCAGAAGTACAGCACCAATACTGGCAATTCCTGGTCAGGAAGTTGGGGTAATTTGGGTGGCGTGCTCACTTCGGCACCTACTCCAGTGTCGTGGGGCAAGAACAGGTACGATATCTTCGCTCTAGGAACCGATGACAAGGTTTGGCAAAAGTGGTGGGATGGTAATAGCTGGGGTGGCTGGGTCAGTTTGGGATAAAGCGAAAGCGGAGATCCGAATGTCGTGTCCTGTGACAGGATCAGGAGCATTTCCTTAAATTCTAAGTGGCGAAGTCAGAGTCTTGGGTACACAGTCCTTACCTATCGAAAATAATGAAAATTGTTTCTTTGTATTGGTCTCTCTGAAGATGCCTTCCTAAAAGTGTTGTATTGATTGATGTTTGTGAGTTTCCACTTTAGCGCAAGCTTTTCTCGCTTAATCTGTTTACTTACCAAGACTGACCTCCTCGGGCTTTTTGATGCTTCCCATATGATCCTATAGATATGCGCTTCCTTCCCCGACTAGATATTATGTGCATGTACCCGGAAGTGTCCCTCTTGATAGAGGTTAAGAAATTGGGTAGGTAAATTTTACCTATTTTAGAGCTGTAGAGGGTTACCCAAACTGTGGTTCCAGGTAGTATCCGACTCACTGAACTCGGGAGGTTGGAGGCTTCTGGGAAATCTGCATGGATTGAGTGCTGAGTATATGCTTTTCGATTGACTCATTAGTATGTGGGATAGCTTGAATCCTGTTGACTTGTTGACCTTTCACCTTCAGACCAGTGACTCGTGCATGCTAAGCTAAGCCAAGCGAGACTCCAATTCACTGCAGGTAAAATTCTATAAAACTCCAACCTCTACAATAAATTTCTTTCTTCAACACCTCAACACAACACCATCGCACCTCCCCCTTTCCAAATCACCCTCGTCCGGTCGTTACCATATGCTTCATACTAAACAGATACCAACAACAGAACTGCGCTGTGAACAGAATCCCATGATGGTTCAAAACGTTACCAACGCCATGCAACTCTCCCTCATTCTGCTCACACTTTACCTCAACTTCGTTTCCACTTCTCCACTCTCCACGCGCCCCAACCCAACTCCTCACTTCGACCTTCTTACTCTCAGCAGTATCGCCACAATCCCTTCAATCGTTGGACTCAAGACCTTTGCCACAATTACACCTCCGAAAGCAACGACTACCGTCCCTCCGCCGGATTCGCCGTCAGAGGTAAATTGTGGCAATATCTATATTGCACGTGGCGAAAATAATGCATTCATCAATCCTATCACCACTACCAGGATTGCTTGTCCGACAACTTTGAAACTTGATGCTAGGAATATGGAAGCTGTGAAAGGTGGTCACTTCAACGCACCATCGCCTACTCCAACCTTAATCCCTGGCTTTACGAACAAGCAAGGTGAACATATCAGACTGAATCGTACCAATCCTCCCGCTTCAACTTCATCTGCGTCCCCTATTTATATCGCCCGTGATGGCAATACTGGTCAGCAGAAATACCCCTTCCTTCCACTACAAGCAGTTCGCGACCTCCTTGAGGCTATACAAACATCTCCTTCCATCACCGTCCACACAGCTTCAACCAGTATATTACAGTCGGTTCCGACAGGCAGCGGACCTTCAGCATATCCGAATGGAGGCGTCATGTTCGTTGCCAGAGATGAGGAGGCTCGTGTTGAGGCTAGACAGACAATTACTGGAGTTAGAGGAGCTTGGCAAGCTCGCAACGGCCTTGTGCTTTTCATCGTTAGGAATGACGAAACTCTAGTACCTTCCCAGCACAACGAAGCGGTTTCGCACCCCTCCGAGACTTGGTTGACTTCTCAGCAATTCGAGGAAGATGCTATTGCGGAGAGTGAGGCTCAGCATAAGTCAAATTTCAAGCCTTTGACAACAACAGAATTGACGGCTTCGTCGAGTTCTGCTTCAAGCGGGCGGGAGACGGAGGGTGTGGTTGTCATTACCAACATCCAAGCCCATGGAATGTCTCCACTCATCACCACACAACCTACACCGACCAAGTATAGCTACTTTGATGAACTTAATCCCGCTCCAGAATGGACCCAGACAAAGCCTCATCGTGCTGCAAAAGCACCAACGACCAAAGTCCCAGCACACTTCCCAACCAACAAGCCCGATGCCTCGAACCTTCAAGCGCACGAGGATCCGACAAAGGATGAATTCTTAGCTGAAAGTATCCCGCTACCTGAATAGTTAGTGACTCATAGCAGTGCTCGGCATCCACAAACCCGCACCACTTCAAAACGGCCTTAGCTTCCAGATCTGGTATTGCCTCTGACTTTGACTGAACACGAGCTTATATCTACGTCAAAGCTGCACTGTACGCCTACATTCAAAACCCAAACCACCTACAGTAACAGCCACAGATGGTAAAGTGAAGCTTGGATATATCTCGACTACGACAAGGACAAGATTTCATCCCCACGGAGGATATTCACCCGAGCATCCAAAGCCTTTCGATCGCAGATGGGAATCTACAATCATCATTGATAGTGTGGCGATAATCACTCATGGTATGTGCAATGGAACAAGACCAGAACGGGGTCCTCGTACCACGAAAAGTTGATCGAGCCTTCTTCCACTTCAGGTTGCTTTCACATCATCTCTTGCTGCATCTTCGGATTGGAGAGTTTCAAATTTCTTTCATCACCACCCTCATATTCCTTGGCCGTTCACGAACTTCTATTGACAGTTTTCGTCTTCCTGCGGCCTCGCCACTGCACTTGAAGTTGATTTGATTTTTTGAGAATTCAAGAAGGTGAAGAACTTGCGGGAAGCATTAGGTTGGTTGGTCTTCAGGTTTTTAGGGGTATCAAGCACAACACACAGCTGCAATCTACATAAGCCTTCGTTTTCAAGGAGACTACATGGATGGGAGAATGCGGTATCAGGACTTGCGCTAGCTCATATCGACGAAAAGGAATGCAGTGATTTTCAAATCTGAAGTATATTCTTTCTTTCGCCTTTGACACGGAACGGTACGTAGTAGTCGCATCTCCCATCCGTCTATTCCTTTGAGAAGCACCCTGGTTCCTTAATGCTCTTGCCATGGTATAATTCTGTTCGTGCTGTTCTCGGGATTTGGGCCAACACACGTGGATACCGATTATGAAATGTTGTAGTGAAGGGAGACTGGACTGGCTAGGTTTTGTAAACTGAATGTCATTAGAATATATCGACAGCCTGGTACTATACTGCGATTTGGAAAGTTGCGGGAAAGACGTATCTGGGAAAGGACCACGACGGAGGAAGGCCGTGGTTGACAATTTCTTATATTGTAATCAAAGGAAGGGGAGCCTCCGAGAATCATCATACTCAATCTATACATCGATACTGACATTCTACCTACAAATATAATACACTTCCCACCAGTACCTGAACTGTACACCTACCTATAGCTTGAGCTTAAGGCGAAGGAGTCAGCGCTCTAAAAGGCGTACTGGAAGTATTCCTCTCATGTCTCAAATGCAGAATCTCTGGATGCTCATGCACACTCGGATGCATACCCAATCCAATCGCTCTCCTGATAGCCCTTGCGATCCTCCTCTGATTGACAGGTCTCAAGCCCGTCTCCTTAGAATGCTTGATCCGTCCCATTGGGGTCATGTATTCGGATATCATTGAGAAATTCTATTTTGCACTTGTCAGCCCTTGCTCCTTATACCTCCGAGCTTGCCCAAAACACATACCCTGTAATGCTCCTCGGGATTGATATCCAAAACATCGAAGACGTCATGTCGAGGCTGACTCCTCTTCTTCCACTTCGCCATCTCGACTTCGCTCAAATCATGCGGCGCATAGACATCTCCACTTCTCCATCTCCTCGAAATCTGCTTGGTCAAATCCTGTGCTAGGTTGCGGTTGGCCATTTCTTCTGCGGTGGTGACACCGCCGCGCTTTTGAAAGGCTTGACGCTGGCTCTTTTCTTGGGCTTGCGAGAACATGCTGAAGAGGTTGGCGGTGCGTTCGCTCATGCCTGGTTTGCGCTTGTCGGACTTGGTTTGGATGGGGTTGACGAATGCTGGGTGAGACCGGGATTGGGAGGGATCTTGGGAAGAGGAAGGTTGGGAGGAGGAGGGGAGCATGTCGAGGAGGGAGGACGTGGAGGAGCGTGGTGGCTCATCTTCAGGGTATTGTTAGCTGGTGTTTTGGTGATGAAATTCTTGAAGGAAGCGTACCAGATCTCGAGACCCGAGAGGTTGAGAAGGCTACTCGCGGGCTCAATCCATTCTTCACAACCTGCTTCGATGCATTGAGGCATTGGAATCGTGAAGGCGCCATCGCGATACCTCTGGACTGTATTGTTCCTCTCCGATGTCCAAAACGTCGTTGTCTCATCATGTTGGTAGCCCCGTAGCTACCTATCTATCATGAAGGTCTCGGTACATCATTTCGCCGGCTCCGACCGATCTCCAAAAATTATTTTGAGCTCCCCCCGGCCAAAACTCAAGATTCATGACCCAAGTACGGCCGGTACCTCGACACCACATCGAAGAATTTGAAGAGAAATCACAGCAAAAATGCGAGATTTCAAGCATCACGAGCAAAAGCTCCTCCGAAAAGTCGATTTCACCACTTACAAAAGCGACAACAATCACCGCGACGCCGCCGTCATCCGGCGCTACAACATCCAGAAGCCGTCTGACTATGCGAAATACAATCGTATTTGCGGTGTATGCTTCCCATCTTCCTCCTCATCCGCTCTCAAAACCTCAATCAGTATTCTTAATCCTACTTATGCTAATCATATATATCTGGGTATAGTCACTCAAACAACTCGCGCACCGTCTCGCCGCTCTGCCACCCGATTCCTCCTTCCGGCGCAAACACGAGTCCCTGCTTCTCTCCAAACTGCACGACATGGGCATTCTACCCTCGGTAGCTTCCGTCGCCAATTTATCCGAGATCGAGAAGAACGTCACCGTATCCTCGTTCTGCAGACGCAGGCTTCCGGTTGTGCTTACGAGATTGAGGATGGCGGAGACGGTGCAAGGCGCGACGAAGCTGATCGAGCAGGGCCACGTGAGAGTCGGGACGGAATGTATCACCGATACGGCGTTTCTGGTGACGAGGAGTATGGAGGATTTCGTGACGTGGGTGGATGGGAGTAAGGTCAAGAGGAATATACTTAAGTATAGGGAGAAATTGGATGATTTTGATTTGTTGTAGGGAGGTGGACGGGGAGGACTGGTGGATCTTTTTTTTGGGGATGGCATGGGATCGGATGGGGGTTGGAGTTCGGAATGGTTGCATTGAAGGCGTTGGGATTATCT
>JACBAH010007191.1:0-22938 GCA_014282315.1 Neospermospora avenae | reverse complement strand
GGCGATGGGGGTCGCAGATTTGGAGAGATGG
Source organism: Neospermospora avenae (assembly GCA_014282315.1). NCBI lineage: Eukaryota > Fungi > Ascomycota > Leotiomycetes > Helotiales > Ploettnerulaceae > Neospermospora > Neospermospora avenae. Next base: position 22,907 of record JACBAH010007191.1, on the reverse strand, counting down.
ATGGTTTTCTGGCAATCTTCGGCGGCTTCGGCAGAAGTGGAGCGAGCCTTCGAGCGCGTGGGAATGGGAATCAGGAATAGAATGTCTCGAAACAATACTCTCACATAAATATATATAAAAATATCAGGTACAGATCAGCTTCTTTGCGACTCCTGTACAAGATAAGGAGAAAATAAGCAAGCTGGTGCCTATCATAACAAGACGAGACAAAACAAGGCGAGACAGCGCAAAAGGAACTGAAGGATAGAAGGGCATGGGATAGGTACCTACTTACCTATATGCATCTTTCACCGCCCTCCCAACGAACGAACGACCTTCCTCTTCTCAGCTCCTAATACCTCACCCCCTTTATCTTGACATCCAGTAATATAACAACAAGAAGGTCGTGGCAGTGATTGCAGCGATTCGTGCGAACCGAATGCAGACAAGTCAGCTCCCTCTCATTCCGTGGAAGACATCCTAGATCCCGGTAGCCAAACCTACACCTACTCGAGCCCTACCTACTCCTACACTTACAATTACCACCTAGTACGGTATGCTCTTCTTTACGGCGGTATTAGCCAAATATGCAGTGCTCCCAGCCATGCAGACATGTGCCATTACCAAGCCATATCACAATGCTGATCAACCGTCGGATCGGTCCGGATTGGTGTTTCTTACCCAGGTAGGTCGGTATGCATTTATCCAGGCGAGCCGATGCTTCGGATCATACTTGGTCACTTGTGATGGAAGCTTTGGAAGGCAGATCAAGAAGCTCAAATGCGCAAGGGGGCTGGTCGCTACTCGAACTCCGAGGTATGCTCATGACTCTCGGGCCAATTTATATCCTCAATGTCTATATCCAACCTCGAAGAACCGTCTGTTTTTCCATCCCCACCTCCACATCCAACATCAGACGAAAATAGCCTGCCTTATGCCATGCCATGCAATGCCTTGCTGCGAGCTGCCATGTGTGCATCTTCTTCCGCTGCCTCGCTTCCTTATCGCCGTGCATAGAACATGACGCCTCGGCGCACCTACGCGTGTGAACATGCAACTGTCCTTGCCATCCTCCAATAAAGGACCACGGACTGGAGAAATGTGATTTCGACCGACAGTATCACAGCAGCAGCCTCTCATTTCACAGAAAGCTATCCTGGTACATAGCATAATACCTGGAGTACATTGTCTCCTTCCCGTGCTTTTCTCATTTCTCCTCAAACCTGATTTGATATGACTTCGGAGCAAAGGCATCAATATCAGCCGATTGCCGAAAGCTGGTCTCGGATACTTCTCCGGCAATCCTGGTAATCTTGAAATTTATAGTTACAGGATGGCCTCGTGGAATTTCGGACCCATGGTCCGAAATTTCTCTTGAAACTCTCCAGGTTTTGCAATTTCTGGACTCGAGATTCCTTGGTAGCGGGGTACGGTCTGGGGTTCACTTTGTTGGGTTTTCCGATACGAGGGCACTTTCATTTTGTGGTTCCCGGGTAAGCTGTCTAGCTTTGTTTTGATACCTAGCTACTTACCGACTTTTTATGCTTTGCATGTGCAGCGCTACCATGTCACAACAATTTGTAGGACGACAGTAGTCTTGAATACTGTGGAAGCCACAGACACATCGATCTAAAATTATCTATAGTAACGATGAAGAATGCATGTTGATGGTAGGTGCTATGTATGCAGCTACGGATCTTCGGAGCTGTTAAATTTTTTGAAATGGTTTATGGGATGTTGTGAATGATTTAGATAAACATTCTACGACACAGATTACGGTGAGTCAAGACCAGCTCGGGGGAGAGTATTGATAAATTTTCCGTCTGAGGTATGTATCAGGAGGGGCAAGTGTCACTTGAATCTACAGGGACAAAGTAAAGCAAAAACAGGATTTAAAACCAGTATAATGTGGTTCAATGGTTCTTGTACACCTTATGCTTGCCTCAATTTGATTCAGGACTGCTCAACAGTGTGGCGAGATTAAGACTCAGTCACTCTCATGATTGGAAATGTTGATCAAGGCCGAAGGTGTAAAAATAACTCGAACATTACGAACATGCTCGAGACTGAATATCACATCCATCGAAAGTCTTCTGCAGTCTGTTCCTTCCACCAGGGAAACCTCGATGATAAGAACTTACACTCATTCAATCCTGAATTCTCCTTTCACATAAAATAAAGGAATGAGGGTTTCTTGGTACAGATCCATCAAAACCATTTGATCCGTAAGCGAACCCTTTTTTAGCCGAGATGGGACCTCAATCGCAGCAAATGAAGCCTCTCCCTATTGACAACGATCATATTTTTCATAGCCTCTTCATCTACTGCTCCCACAGAACACGCACTTGCTCGCTTGCCGTGGTACTGATCAACAGCACATTACGCTTAATCGATTACGAAAGGCATGTCTTCACCAGATCGTACTTCCATGCAATCCGTCACTTTGAGATCGAGAGCAGTGTGAATGATTTTGTTCAAACATTGGCTTCCTGGCTTGCCCCATAGAACAGCATTCCATTTCTATGATAACGTCCTGGATGTTCCGCAACGGGTATGAGCAGCATAAAATTTGTTGTTGATACGGCAGAATGACCGCCAAATAGCACGTAAACATCTTCCGGGTAAGTATCATGTATTTCTTGGGTGTCGAAGCTTGCGGATGTCTTTGAGAATTCCTCTCCCGCAATCATCATGGATACGCTTGAGAATCCACGATCAAATGGCAAGAATATTTTGCCGATATGGGTCCGGGAAAACATCTTGGAACGGAGGCGTAGCTTTGCATTCGAAACAGCGCCGAAAACGTTACCGGATGCGAACGTGATGTCGATATCCTCGATTTGAAGAAATTGCCCCCAGTCTCCCAAGCCCATAAGCAAGAACGCATCCAAGCGTGTTCAGTGATGCCCAGGGCCAAGAGGGCTCAATGTATGTTTGGTGATATCACTCTTCCGGGGCTGGCTACATTCCAAAATAAGGTGGACGCTAGCTGCTTTCGCCACATCCTGACAACATACAGATCATTCTTCCTGCGGTAGAACTTCTGAGTAAAGCCTGGAATGGCTACAAGCTTGTCCGATAAGTTTTTCAGTTACATTGTACCATAACATTCCATTAATTTAGGCCATTCGTAACGATTGGTGTCTTGAAAACCTCCTTGCATAACGTGATCATTGACAACTTCAACAGAATTAAGTCCACGACATTCTTAGTCTGGTGGTTCACCCCACGGGAAAGTCTCTGAATAAGAAGATTTCGCGCACGTTGAGAGTATTCGACTTTTCGTGAAGTGAAGAGTCCGACATGGCAGAACACTTTCTTGCAACACCCAGCCTCTGGTTGCTAGAGCTGTTCTGTTCGGAATCTCTGCGGAGGACTTATCCCAAAATGCTAACACTCATGTAGTTGCTTCCCTCTATCGGAAGTACTCAAGTCAACTTGACACCTCCATGTCTCGTCTCGAGAAGAAGAACACTCCTGGGTCGCATGGCTAGCAAAAGATGCAGCGATATTCAAGAAGCTATTTCGGTAAACAGAAGACATCAGTGCTGATTCATTCTCTCAATCATTAATATCGCCCTGACATATGCACAGCGAGTCAATCCTAAGAAAATAAATTCCGAGGGCTCGAGCAATCTCAATCATCTCTCTAAAAGTTCTAAGCAACGCCTCCGATCGCAAGTGAGTCCGAGACTCAGCAAGTCTATCTCTAATCAACGTGAGAGGCTGAGTTGAGCCCCAACGGTGACTCAGAGTCGCATACGGTGGAAAACCCTTGACTTCTCCCCTAAGTCTCAGGCTTACATTTGTAGTTCGCAGATCAGTCAATCTTGAAGGTAGAACACCCGCAAATGCGATTTCCGGGATGCACTCCTTATGATGCTTCGGGCACCTGTTTAGCCAGAGCTTCGCAACTGGCCCATCATCTCTCGTACTCATAGGTCCCAGCTAATTGTCGTATGGCGTGGCTATGTAGACATCAATATCAGAGCTAGATATTCCAGTAATTGAGAACCGTAGAGCCTTGACAGTAACAATCTGACATTTGAGGACCAGACAAAATGCCTCTCTTTCAAATCTTGATTCGACCTCCTGGCCAAAGTGTCCTTTCGGGAACTGTATATACAAAGCCAGTTCTACTCCTTGTGTAACAAATTTAACGTCAATTTGGTCCTCGAACTTTGCCCGAATCCGAATGAAAGACTTGAAAGATCCTCCATCAAAGTTGAATGTCACAGAGCGTGGAGAGGGTTCTGAACATTTACTCGAGTTTAAAATTCGCTTGGTTGAAACACTGAGCCAGTTTTCGCTCCTAGTAGGATTGCTGGTGTCTTGAAACTCTCCTTCCTGATGTCTTCTTAGTCTTGCAATCTTAATTGATCACCTTTCTAGTGAAAGAGCAGGCGGGTTTTTGTGGACTGACTATAAGCTCCTGCTCCACACCCGATAGTAACTTTCTGGAATTTGCCGGTATTCTGATGACTTCTAGATTGAGTGCTCAGATATTGCGGAAGAGCTTGTCGAGAAAGAGATATGATGCTAGGACTATTTGTGGCTTTGAGTGCGGCAATATATGCACCAGCTGTCTCTTCATTATCCGCAGGCCGGATGTACAACATATTTTGGATGGCACGATACAAATTTGCTAGTGCAACAGGCTGATGGGTCGGTCCATCTTCTCCTGTGCCAATAGAGTCATGTGTTGCGATATGAATCGCCTGCAACCCCTAAATAGCTCCCATTCGGATTCCTGGTGCGGCATAGATGTAGAACATGAAGAAGGATGAAGTGACAGGAATGATAGTCCCTTTGTTAAAAGCTGAAAGACCGTTTGCTATCGAAGCCATGGCGTGCTCGCGGATACCCCAGTGAACATACCTTCCAAAATAGTCTCCATTGATGCCACAGGCTGTTCGCAAATCAGGATGCTGAAATTCGAATTTTCCCTTCCGTGTCATGTTTACGGAAGGTGTCAAGTTGGCACTGTCGTTGGGAGGTCTTCTTTGGCAGGAATATATTTCGTCCAGTCATCGGTGAACTTTCCGGCTACTCGCGAGCGAATCCTTTGTATAGCTCAGGATGAGAACTTGAATATTCTTTCACTGATGCGTTCCAGTCGGCCTCGACTTTTCGTCCTCGTGGCTTCGAATCCCTGAAAACCCCATAGACCTCATCCGAGACCTGAAGATGTTTGTCCTCGTCAAATCCGAATGACCGCTTGATACTGGCGACATCTTCGGGGCCAAGAGCTGCTCCATGTACGCTGGCGTTGCCAGCAGCTTTGCTTCCGACTCCGATCACAGTCCTTATGTTGATGAAAGTAGGTTTGTCCTTTTTGTTCTTCGCAGCAACAAGCGCTCGAACAATGCCTTCAATGTCGTGGTTGCCATCCTCGACATCGATAACGCTCCATCCGCACGTAATCATCTTTGCGTTCGCATCTTCGTTGTTGCAAATATCCACGGATCCGTCGCAGGTAATCTGATTATTGTCGTAGATCACCACCAGATTGTTCAATTTCCAATGCCCGGCCAAAGAAATAGCTTCCAAAGCGACGCCCTCCTGCAAACACGCATCGCCGATTATACATCAGGTTGTGTTGTTCACCACTGGAAAATTCGGACGGTTATATGTAGCTCCAAGATGCTTAGTAGCCATTGCAAGTCCGACTGCATTCGCGATTCCTTGACCTAGAGGTCCAGTTGTAACCTCAATACCTTCATGCTCAATTCCGGGATGTCCAGGGCAGAAAGAGTCCGTTTTGTCGGAGTGGTAGGATTTGAGTTGGTCGAAAGTCATGTTCTTGTACCCGACGAGATGCAGAAAGGTTTACTGGAAAAGACATGTGTGACCTTACGAAATTAGTAACGAACGCAAGACGCCCTCCCGTACTGGGTGCAGCCAATATGAGGAGAAACGTACCGTTAGAAAGAACAAACCTATCACGATTGAAATAGTCTGGATTCTCGGGACTGTAATCCATAGCATACTTCCGCAATGCAACTCCAATCGCTGCCATTCCCATAGCACTTCCCGGATGACCTCCTTTGATCCTTTGAATTGCTGGCAGAGATCTGCAATCAGACATCTGAAAGTCTTCAAAACCCGCTCATTTACGTCTGGACTTTAAAATTTGACGTGTAGAAGCTTGTCAGAAATCTCGTTCTGAGAAGAGCTGCTTCTTGGAGTTTGCTGCTAGCGATGACGCTAATTCTGATGCTGAGGGAGCCATGATGCGTGAATTGTAAGAAACAGAATAACGGAGACTTCTTGTTTTGAAAAGGTTGTAGATGAACACAATTGGGAGTAGCACAGTGGGTATATAAAACTTGACTTAGCTGCTGAACCGGAAGACCGATAATATACTAGATCATCTCCGATCCAAGGTTCGGATACCTCAATGGCAGGAAATAACTTCTGATCTTTGTCCGGACAAAGATCCTAGATTCTAGTGCGTGACGCCTACAGGTGCCTTTCCGCCACCTTCATAACAAGAACCTCCAGTTTTCCTGTCAAGCGGAGCGTAGCATTTTGGTGACATCAAAGTCGTCCATATTCCTCGTTCGGAACTTAATGAAAATTCCTAAATGTAACTTTATATAAAGGAATATAACTTAGTTCCTTCCAAGCTGCCTGCACATTCACATTGTCCCAGCTGGATTTGCTGCAAATTTGAGACCTCATGTTTCTGGAAAAGCGATAGAGGCATATCAAGCGGATCCATCATCGTCATGCAGGAAGCATTTCCCCGCCCCCGCCTCGTCTACCCCGCCACTAAGCTCCTTCGCTGCCATGATCGGAGCGCTTCAAGTTTCCACTTTAGGAAGGATGTGTCGCGTAATTCTACTTGATTTGATATGAATATTGTGCTGAAAAGAGCAAAAGCTCCAAATAATTTTGCCACTTACCTATTGCTTACATCCAGCCTAAGCGATCAAGTGCCCAGAGCTTCATGATTAGGGTTTGACTACTGACATCTGCTGTCCTCACCGCACTTGTAAGCTGGTCAATCAAACCTTATCTCCTCCTGCTCTATGCTGATCAAATTCTGCTTGCTTTGGTTTTTGGATAATGGATTAAGCCCCGAATGAAAACAACAATTAAGCGAGCTAAAATACAAATCAGCTGGCGAGACATCCAAAAATACTTCCCGTGAGCTCGACATAGAAAAACGTCACGAAAATAAATTATATCACAAGCCAAGAAGTACGTATTTCAAAGAGAAATAATGTGTTATTCCTATCAATATAGGAAGTGTCACCCAGAATCAACGTCCAAGATCAAATCTCGCCTTCTCTTCCTCACTTAAAGAAAGATTTTTTACCGTCCACTCCCAAAGATCATCCTGAAACGCAACATTGTAGCTATCAACACTACTCTTAATCTCCGTATTCCCTTCGAAATACTTCCCCGAAATACCTTCAAATTCCGCGCCTGTCGCAAGATTCGCAAGTGCCGCACCGGACTCCTTCGCCGTATGGATGTTAGGGTGAACGAATATCCTCGCCAGTGGTGTCAGCAAAGGGAGGATTGAGAACCAGAAAAATCCTGGGATATAGTTAAAGATCTTCCAATCACGGACCAGACCCGTGCCAGGCATGAGACCTGGATCCATAGCAGTGATGGTAGTTTTTTTGCTGGATCCTTTCTCTGCACTGGTAGTCAAGGAGAAATTCCCAAGGCGGCGGTCAAGAGCGTATGTCCATAGGACGTTCGTCAGTTTCGCTGAGGCGTATCGTTGTAAGCCGTTTTTCATGGTCGCCCATTCGCCGGTAGGATGTGCTAACATTTCTGCGGATAAGTAGACTGCATCCGGGAGACCTGCTTTCTGCGCTGGATCGTGAGTACCGCTGCTCGTAACTACGATCCGCGCGTTATCTGCGAGATGTGGCGTAAGTAAGTGGTAGAGAAGTGTATTTCCCACGTGCGTAATGCCGAATGTTTTCTCCAACCCATCTGCTGTCATGTTGAGGCCCACGGGAAATTGCAAGGCAGCATTCAAGAGAAGAGCTTTGATGGGTGGGTAGTTGTTTTGTGAGAAGGCTGAGGCGAATGCTCGGATGCTATCGAATTTTGAGAGGTCGACTGGAATAAACACAGCATTCTTTTGGTGGAGAGACTTGTTGATGGATGATGCAGAAGTCTCGGAATCCTTGCGTGAGGCGACGATGATCATGTACGTGGGATTTTGGCGAGCGAGGATGAGAGCAGCGTTGTATCCAAGACCAGACGTGCCACCTGTAACGATAATAGTAGCTGTAAAGGACATGATATTTTGACAGATGATATGTAGACAGCTGATGTTTATTGGTGATTGAGAGGTAGAACTGAGATTTGATGAAGAACAATAGGCTACAAGTAAAGGAGAGACACTCAGATACTTATATAAAATGGGGCAGACTTGCGGTACGAGGACGGAGTGGTGTAACAACATCAGACAAAACGAGACCGGCTTTTGGAGATAAGAATATATTGGATGCATCATTACCGGCAAGTAAGCAAAAGCAGCCGACTTCGAAAACAAATTTGATGCAAAGCGGATCCACAATGCACCTTTGAGAATCTCACACTGGAATCTTTACACCTGCTAATGGAACAGCACCCTTCGTTATTCTTCGGTTGCAGCTGAGCCCCTGCGAAAAGGCAGCTTATTCGTTGCGCTGACGAATCAAGAACTGTCGAAACGACGTGCCGTTCCGCCATGACAGACTTGATAATCATATTGCCTCAGGCTAGAATCTGGATGATTAATGGCGTGAAATGCATAGTAGACTCGGCATTGCTAATTATCCCACAGCGCAACTGTCACAAGGAAGAGTTTGTTGGACAGGTAGAGAGAAAGAAAACAGCCCCGGGAAAAAGAGACAAGCTGATAGGTAACGGAAGCTGGGGAATTAGATGCGGATTAAGCGAGAGCTTGGCGAGAACGGCACCGATGGTTTGCCAACGTCCCTGTCACTCCATTCCTTCCGTTATTATCGCTTGTTCCAGCAGCAAAATGTACGATCGGAATATAAGTACGTTATTTTTAATCACCTTCACGGTAATAGTCACTATGACGAAGATGAGCTGATTTACTCTGGAGTAATAACAATAAAGCCTCAAGCTATCTCCGATATCCCCATGCTTTGCCTCGAATGGGCAGTTTCAAAAATAACACCAAAGCTCATATCGTAGAAATCGGCTTAAATTTCACATGGAGAATAAAACGTAAACACAAGTCAGAAAGCTTAACTAAGCCTCAAAATTTAACGGTCCGGTTCCAACCATCGACGGCACCAGCATGTCTTCCTCAACCAGCTCGACCACCCAACCAGCAGACCCCTTTCCCTCCGAGCTCCTGCAATATCTCCCCTCCCACAAAGCCTTAATCTGCACCACATGCCATTACGCTATTCAACCCAATGCTGTATCACGGCACCTCAAAGACATCCACCAGATTCACAGAGCAAGGCGCCGACCTTTTATGAGCTACGTTTCCACGTTAGATCTCGCTATCCCCGAACAGGTAGTTGAGATTCAGACGAAGCTTAATGTTTTCCCAGTCCAGAAACTACCTATTATTGAGGGCTTGATGTGTGCAAATGAGGGCTGTGGGCATCTCTGCGCTAGTGCGAAGAGGATGAAGAGCCACTGGTTGGCTGGGCATAGCACTGCAGCTAGAGTTGGGCGGGATTGGAAGGTAGTGAGGCTGCAGACTTTCTTTAGGGGTAATCTTTTGAGATACTTCACCGATGGGGTGGCTTATGATGGTGTTGCCGAGGCTTTGCCGGTCGACCTGGTTGATAAAATGAATTTCGAGGTATGTCAGTCTGGTACACCCCGCGTCCTACAATCCCCGGCCTTATACAAACATGACTAGCGATACTCGACAAAATGGTCTCGTGCTGACTTGCTATACAGTATGACACTTTGATCCCTGCAGATATCAACATATCTCGAACTGCATCTCCACCAATCGACACAAGCGACACAGCACTCTTGCACCACTTTATAACAAATACAGCATCCAGTCTCTCAACTAACCCGACCACAAGACTTCTTTGGGAGACGACGGTTCCAATCCTCGCTAGATCTAACCCCTTCCTCTTTCACGGAATTCTCTCATGCTCTGCGCTGCATCTTGCTCATTTGCATCCTCAATCCTCCGTAACCTCACAGCTCAGCCTCTTAGCCTCTCACCACCAAGATATTGCGATGCCTATCTTTCAAGCAGTAATGACAGCCGTCACACCCTCCAACTGCGATACTGTACTCGCTTTCGCACATCTCTTGATAATAATATCATTTGCAATCGACACCCAGTCCCAACAGCGATCACAAAGTCAAGAGCAATCTCCGAATCAAGCCAGCACGTCGGACCTAATGATTGTCTCACCACCCGCACCACCAATGCCTATCACCACCATAAACGGTAATAATAACGCCCAAGACGGCGATACTATTCTTCCACAATGGCTGTACCTTCTGCGGTCAGGATGTTCCATCCTATGCGACATATGGGATTATCTAGAACTAGGCCCTATCTCCGCACTTGTCGAGCAGTGGGACATCCCCGTACATGTACCGGATGGGACACCACCACCTCTACTGGCTCATCTATTGTCACTGATACCTTCAGCACCGAATCCATTTTCCAGAATAGAAACAGATATCGATATGAATGTACAGAGGAGTCGGAATACTTGGACTGAGCATGAGATAAGCACATACATAACCGCTGCTCGCTCTCTTGATCTCGCTTTTCGTTATCGTGCAGTTATGGGAAGCGAGTTCAGTACTTGGGACGCGCTGCGTGTGTGGCCGATAGCGATTGAGCAGGCGTATCTTGACTTGCTTGCTACGGGTCATGAGGGAGCGTTGGTATTGCTGGGTTTCTATTGTGTGTTGTTGAAGATGGTTGAGACACGGTATGTTGGCTCTTCTACCTGTAGCTTCCTAAAGCGTTGTTCTGGATTCTCAGTTCCTCTTCTCCTATCTGGAACGGTGATGTGGCAGATACTGTGACGAGAGATATGCTGATGCGACGTTTCGCTCAGATGGTACTTTGAAGGTCGGGCACGACGCTTACTGCGTGCTGTTTTGGCTCGTCTGGATGAGTTTGAGGACAGAAAGAAGTGGAGGGAAGCTCTGCGCTGGGCTATCAAGGAGGTTGGCGTTGAGCAAGATGAACGAGAGGGCAAATAGTTGGGAATGGGGACGAGGAGACATTTGAAATCAGCAAGCCTGAGCTTCGCAAGTTCTCACTGTCTTGAACTTGCAGCAGCCTATTTACGTGCTGATCAAGCGCACGCTACAGTGGATAACAGTGAACGAGGGAAACTTGATTATTGAAAAGCTCAAGGAAGCAGTAGCTGCTGGTGAGGAGCAGCACCCCAGTATGAACTATCTCGGAAAATGGCATTTTGAGCAAATATGTCGAAGAGCAGCACATAGATATGATCGGTATCAGGATCAGGATTTTGTTGGCTCGTATTTCCAGTAACAAAATTATTAGGTGGGAATGTAGATTTCGCATATAAGACTGAGAGAGATGAATTACACACTGGTTTTTGGGCATGTTGCAAATACTAAAGTCTCACATACATTTCGAGATAGCCGATTATCTATACTGCTTAATGGGAAAGAAGCGCCCTACACACTGTATGGCGACGTGCTGTTGGCATCTCGCTTGAACAAGGGCATCTTTGTTCTAGTCATATACACAATTGGTCAGACAAACCCTATCATCCGACCGTGTAAGAAAGTTGCGAAGGGAAGAAAGCAGTTGTAACTTATTGGCCGACAAGGATGGCCTCTCATGAATAGACTTTTTCCGTTTTGGCTGGCCGATACTTTTGTTGCTTTTGCAGCAGTCAAGAAAGTCTAGCGATGCCGGTCCGCGGATTTTTCACGCAACCAGGCCGCGCAGGCCTACTCAGACCACCTCGGAGTTCATTTACAAGCAACCCGGAGAAGTGACTCCTTTTCGAGCTGCGAATTCCCAGTTGAATGTTACCCACTATCCCTTGGCTATCTTAGCTATACCCAGCCCAGCAAATTTCTTATCAGATCCGTTTGCAGGTATTCTAGAATGCCCTGAGCTCTCTTCCTTGTCTTATCAGATCAAATTTGCGCGCTTGTAACCGCGAGGACCGCTGTGAGATCTTTGCACCGGTTGTACGAGACTTGGAAACTTTATTGGCTCGTGAAAAGAAGTGACCTTGATGGTGAATTGTCTTGTCCAAAATTATAAAATGATATAGGCTCAATTGATGCCACGCTGATCGGGTTTTTGTTGCAGAAAGGACATTCCAGCACCGTGGATATGGGAATTCAAACATGCGCAATCGAAATGGCATGTAAGAGAGCAGTCGTACGATGCTTCAGGCCAGTATGACGTGAATTGACAGCCGCGTACACCTTTCATCTGGAGAACATCTGGCAAATCGATGGCCCCCTGCACCATAAAATTGCATGTCTTTGATATTCATAATACCCTGCAGTAAAGCTCCGAGGAGACCTTGCATCGTCTGGAATGCCACAGTGAAAAGGGAAGAAAGGGCTGCGAGACCGCAACTCCGCATTTCCAGCTCTGAGGGAGTGAGGGAGTAAGGCAAGCGATTGGATTCTTTTGTTGTCAACAAATAATTCTTTGAGTGTTGGCAGGTCGTATTTTGAGTAGTAGTCTTATAGTCATAGTACCTTGTCCGAACTGGTTTATAATTCAAATACCTTCAATATTCTTGGTCGGACCAACGCAAGGGCTAACATTAGTTAGTTACCTTGGTTTGTTGATATAGCTCTCCGTAGGTAGGTAATGCTCTGGCTCTGCCTCGGTGTCCTCGTAGCAAGAGGAGGCATTTGACTTTGACTTCCTTCGCTTCTCCGCCCAGCCAAGCAGCATCAATTGAGGCTATTGAGGCTACTAGCACCCCTGTCATGTGTCTCTCGATTTTCTGGACAGACAAAGCATCATCGACAAACATCCACCAATTGAGGATTGCTCTACTATCGGCCACTACCTACAACTCTACCACTTCTGCCCTTCGCCCTAGATTCTCCACGGTCATCTTTACAAAGCACGACTATCTTGACGTTTTTCCCCGGGACCCCGTGTAATCGACATCCTGGCTCTGCAACCAACGGCGTACGGAGGAGGATCTGTGGTTGAGGCCCCAATGGCCCAGCCAGATGCAGAGACAGTAGACGAGTATGAGTATGTGCACCTGCAAGAATTCCATTGAATGCGCTCATTTTCACTTCCACATATCGCTAACTTGCTGTTTATAGTTATGAGGGCCTGCCACCCAACTTCTCGCTGCTGCAAAACATGGCTGCGGGCGCTTTCGCTGGCATAGCAGTAAGCCTATCCAATACACGCTCCGTACCCGCCGCGGATTTCGCAGACTGACATTATGAGCAGGAACATACGGTTATGTACCCGATTGATGCTATCAAGGTGCGCAATGTCTTCTGGCTGGTTTGATCATGTCAGGATTGTTTAAACTAATAGCTGTGCAGACCCGAATGCAAATTCTCAACCCTACACCCTCTGCAGTCTACAATGGCATGATCCAAGGAGGTTACAGAATAGCTACAGGAGAGGGATTCCTCAGTTTATGGAGAGGCATGTCAAGTGTGGTGGTAGGAGCTGGTATGTACACTCCGGTGGCTGGGACGCGGCAAACACTGACATCGAGGCAGGTCCTGCGCACGCTGTCTACTTTGCTACCTACGAAGCTGTCAAGCATGTTATGGGAGGAAATCAAGCTGGTGTCCACCATCCTCTGGCTGCCGGTATGTTTGCTCTGCCTTTTGCTTTGCTTGGGGGTATCTACTAATTTTAGTCTAGCTACCAGTGGAGCTTGCGCGACCATTGCCAGTGATGCTCTTATGAACCCATTCGATGGTATGAAATATGTGGCTTCTAAATTACAATGTGTACTGAATTTCTACAGTCATCAAGCAGCGCATGCAAATGCACAATTCGAGTAAGATGTACAAGTCGATGTTCGATTGCGCCAAATATGTCTACCGAAGCGAAGGAGTTTCTGCCTTCTACGTCTCCTACCCCACCACACTTTCCATGACCGTCCCTTTTACGGCGTTACAATTCCTTGCATACGAATCGATTTCCACTGTGATGAACCCATCGAAGAATTACGATCCTTGGACACATTGTTCTGCGGGCGCTGTGGCAGGAGGATTTGCGGCTGCGTTGACAACACCGATGGATGTGGTCAAAACAATGCTTCAGACGAGAGGAACAGCCAACGATCCGGAGTTGAGGAATGTCAATTCGTTCATGGAAAGCGCCAAAATATTGCACAGGAGAGAGGGGTTCAAGGGATTTTTCAAGGGTGTCAAGCCACGGGTTGTGACAACGATGCCCAGCACGGCCATATGTTGGTCGGCTTATGAGGCCTGCAAGTGAGTTTCCCGATATCACCGCCCAATCGGACTTTTGACTGACAATCGCAGGGCATACTTCATCAAGCAGAATGACACAGTCGTCTAAATGACCGATCCAATAATAATGAAGAAACGAGGATTGTGATCGACATCTCACGTCCAACTTCTCTTCGTATAGCTACCCTTCTGACCATTACGATACGTCCTCTACTTCATCCACCGAAATGTTTACCGAGGATGTCAAAGCTCTTTTCAGGATAATGGCAAGTTTCGGACCACCATAATTCACGAATTCAGAACGGCATTTTGCGAAACATAAGCATCGAATCCGTCTGTACATATTTCCCTCTAGATTTCTTTCACTGCCTTAGCTTGGAAAGGCAGTTCTGTTAATTGTTTCTATTCTTGGTACCTTCGCTCGCGCGACGCACTACGCTGCGCGGTCCGAGGGTCCCAACGGCGTTGTCTGCTTTGTGACTTGCTTGCTAGCTCGCTAGTAGGATTTTGAGTGCTGTATGTGCTCGGTGGGTGGAGGTGGGTGTGAATAGACAGGGAGACGAAAATGCAATCTTGGGAAATGAGGGACCAATCGCATGAGAAGGGAGAGAGATGAGACGGACTTGTAATTATATGATGGGGAGTGTAGTGGAGATGATGTGCACATCTCTGTTACCTCGAATGAAAAGAGTTGAAAACTTCCGATATGCTCGAGTATTTCGGATATTGTGAGCAGTCTCACATGAGAACTTTTCTGTGGCAAGTACCAGAACTAGGATTGGGGCTCAGGAGCTATCATGTGGAGAGATATCTGATAAAGGTAAGCCAAGCCCAGGGTTCTCTGCTTATACGATCGAGCTTAAACCACGAACAGATTCACAGAGAAAATGTTGCGAAATTAGACAGTGTTTTCATATGGCGAGAGTACCCGGCTCCTGCGAAAACAGAACCTGCACAGCTTACGCGGCTTTCAAGCTCGTGTATAAGATCCCTAGATCATTGTTACTGATGGAGGGGGAGTGCAGATGACAGATCAAGCGAGATTTCCAGGCTTCCCTGTCAGAGATTCTTTGGTACCGCGTTCTTAACTGATCTTCTGAATCGGTTACCATCGAATCAAACCTCAACCTCAAAGACCATGCTATGCCACGGCTTTCACGCTTGGCCCATTCCTCAATTTTTTATGTCGATAGAGAAGGCAGGCGACTGCTTTATAAACCTTAGCCTCCAATTTCGCTCCTCTAATCTAGTGAGGTCTTGTGCTAACGCCGAGATATCTCGGGAGGAATTTCGAAGAAAAAATTACCCTGATTGACATTAACACCATCAAATATATCACCAGCCCAAACCCACTCTTCACCACCGTCAGCTGCAAAATTGAACGGCTCCTCAATCCACCCACCAGGCTCCCAACTGTCCACCCCCAACCCAGGTAAAATTTCAGTGACTGCTCCCTCACCAACGCCGGAACCGTGTTCAGCGAGATTGAACATCCCCTTTCCGCCCGCCTCTTCCACATCCCGCCATCGTTTCTCGATTCGGATCATCTTCAAACGCAACATTCTAGCTGCTAGATTCCAGATTCCATTCTTCCAGACACCACCATGAGCGGCGCTCATTTCAGATTCGGCGGCTTCGAAACGTGTTGCTGTTGTACTCAAAACGTCGATGATACTAATCCGCTCAAGATCTGAGCCGTCTAATCCCGTTGCGCCAGTGTGATGATCGTGGTCTGAAAATAACAAAGCCCAGCGTGAAAGCATCATCATGCTATATATCAGCTGCGCGGCTAGTGGTTGCGATATAAAGAAGTAGTAACAGACTGGGATTGTGAGCCAGTGCTTGAACCAGGTTTGTACAGCGGAATGACAGGCGCTGAAGCTGGCTAGGGTGGTGGGATCGGAAAGGGAGAGAGTGGTGAAAGAGCGAGAGACGGAGTCGAGGAGCTGGTTGTCTTGTAGGAGAGGCTCGTAGAGCCGGAGTTGGGCGGTGTTGAGGTGGTTGATTATGAGATCTGAAAGATTAAAAGTGAGAGGAGTACTGGATGTAACCTCGATGAATGGACTTACGATTGTTTTGTAAGCTTGGAGGGAGAGAGGTTTGTAGTCTAGACAACTCTGTTTTGAATGCTGCAAGATACGCGGAGGTAGGTGGTCTGTCAATGCCTGGCAATTCGTCGGGAAGCTGGTCCTGGTTATTGCAATCAGCAATTCTTTGAGTCAGATGCTGTATTGTGACAAGTTTGACGAGAAGCATATCAGATTCGAACTCGCTCTCTTTGTCAAGCTCCTGGAGGCATTGCTCGTGGTACTTGGTAAATTTCTCCGACTGCCCTTTGTTGAAGGTCAATGCTACACTTCAAAACCATCAGCTTGCATGCTCATGAAGAGATGGCTACATACTTCGAGCTCATGTACCACACGCCCAAGATAGCCCTCCTCTCATCGTCACTCCTCACTCTTGCCTCGTCCCCCTCAGCACCCAGGAATGTCCCTCTCGGCCGTCGAGCAGGATCTCTATTCAGATCCATATCTCTAGCAATACTTACAGCTAACTGCATCAAATTATTAAACTGGATATGGACCAAGCAATGATAATGATAAAACCCAAGAAACACCAGAATCCCTTGCAAGAGGTCCAGCGAGCGCTCGGAACGCACGAATACTGCTTCGGAGAGGTATTGCATGATAGCTCGACGTTGTCCCCACATCGATCGAATATTTCGGAGGGAGGCGACGAGTCTGATGGCCTTCAGGAGAAATGGGCGAGCTGATTGAAGTTGTGGGATTGTTGCGCCATGTGGAAGGATTACGAATGGAAACCAGGCACAAAGATGTTTCATGTATATCGAGAGGAGAACGTCGTCCGTATCTGCTGGTCGAGCATCTTCCTCTCTGGCAGGTACCCGACAGATACATTTCGGCGATGCTACTGAGCTGAACTCGGAGGGAAAGTCATGGGCGATCTCATGCTCTTGAATGGGGGAGTGGTTTGAGATCTGAATTTCCGATTCTGGGTTTTCATCCTGCTCCGTTGGACTTGCCCTGTGAGATGGTGGCCTTGTCAAGACAGCCTGTCCGATGGATGGCTGTTCAGGTGTGGCTTTCAAGAGATTGACAAGGTTTTCTAGCTTCGCTTCAAGTAACGCAGTTCTCCTGCCAAAAGAAAGGTCAGATGACGACCTTGATTTTATTGAAGAGGTCATGAAAATATCTTTCTGAATGATACTAGATTCCTCCTTATTGGAAGGAGTTGTATCGAATGACCGAACTCACGAAGGTTTGGATTGTCTTTTCTTCCTCACTTTATGTACTCGGTCAGTGCAATCTTTTTGTAAGGTCTGACATCTGCGATGCCCAAGGAAGTCAGCGAGTCTTCAGAGCATCATAACACCTTCTCTCATCCCGGCAGGTGTGGCCATTGAATAGGGGTATTCTATAGAACAGCTAAGCCTACCACCCCACACGATTCTCAACACTCACCTATCACACTTCTCAGACCCATCAGAAGATCTAATGCATCTACACTTCGCATTTGCACAAGATTCGCATGCCGTGCCCCACTTTGCTGCATTAAGTAGAGGGTTACTCATCTCAATTCAACTTGTTCTGCATCTTCAGAGCTCGGACTTTGTTTACTTCTCGCTTGTGGGAGTAGTTCCCTGACACGGCGACTCAGGACAAAGAGGCCATCATGCCATTAATTCTAATAATAGCAGCTATGCTTCGACATTCGAGATCGAGAAGTCTACACTGAAAGATGACTAAGACGTTACCTCGATTAGCATTGGCGTTGTCCCCGATGTCAGTAATACGATGGATATACCAGATGAGCAGGCGCTGGCGGTCAGTGGGCCTCAACGCTTCCCCATATGTTTTCATCATTGTTGCTGAACTCCGCATCGATATGGTCGGACGAATGTGTGGACTGATGGTTTTCGGCTCTGGATACGTTCAATCTTGAGTAGTTTGGCCCAATTCTAACGTCTTTAGTCCACATCGAAGAAAAGGGAGTCAGCAGCAAGATGCCGAACGACGATGGGATAGCACGGCACAGTCCTTGTAAATTTTTGCAGCCATGATAATGACATGGAACCAAGTAACAGCTCGGAATAGAATACGCATTGGTAGCAGCACCTATAGCTTCTCTGAAGGGTTGTTTCATGGGACGGAGAAAAGAGAATGTCGGAAAGGGTGTGGTGTTGGAAGAGGAGAGCAACATTGTAGCAGAAAGCGGAAACGACCCGATACGGATGATCAATGGTCTGTCGAAGTGGCGGAATAATTGTATGTTACACTGTGTGCTTTCTCGATATCCATTAGCAAACCCATCAATGCCAAGTTTATTTATGCACACAGCTGCGCAAGAATTTGAGATACAATCTATTGCTGCACTGCTCGGACAGTAGTTTCAGAAGATGCTATCGATTGTCACACAATTACAACACACATAGGATGACTAAATAGAGTCAAGATATCAGGTAGAAATAGCTACAAACCAAGGTTATATTCTTTTTTTAGTGTTATCAAATTGCTTAAGACGCTCGGGAAACCGCAGCGTTAAAATAATAGACCACGCGTAAGGGCTAAGAGACCAGTCCAAAATCAGAAGCCTGTAATACGATTACATGCAAATTCGAAACGCGGAAAATGATAGTAGTGATGGATCAAGGATAGAACGCCCGAAGACGTCACACGCAGGGTGTTTCTATAGCAGGAAAATAATTGCAATGATGAGCATCTTTTCTTTGATTGAGAGTGATCTCATTGATTATCGCGAACCTGGAAAGCATCGATAAAATCAAGACACGTCAACTAGCTTTGAAAATTATATGCTAATTGGACTGTATCGTCCTGTTCTTTGCTAGAGTTGTTGCAGAAGAACGTCCAAACCATCTGCGCGGTCTCACGGTACGGCATAAAATACCAGAAACTGGCTGGTAATTTTTCTTCGAAGTGGATGTAGGTTTGGAAAACTTTTTGCATTGTTTGGGATGCATGAGACAAGTTGCATTGACATAACTGAGCCAGGAATCTGGGATGTGGTCTTGTGCATCGACCGGCATGGTTGTCAACTCGTCTTACAGTTGCCCATAAGCTCCCTTCTTCAAAGGTCCTCAAGCCGTTTGCTGTCAGTGATCAGGTACAGTAGCCCACAAATGATTAAAGAAATCGTGTTTTTACCACCAACATTCGGCATCTCCTCCAACCGCTAAGCTGAGTTCGTCCAGGGCTAAGTAGTGTATATTCCGTATTAGAAGAATGAAATATGTGCACAAGGATAGTAACATATTCGAATACCAGGTCCTGTAATGAGAAGGTGGAAGTGGGCGATTTCTGGTATTATTCGGTTAGTCCATCAATATAAGTTGCCTATCTAGGAGAGGTAGTACTGTCCCGAAACACGCCATAGAATTTCAATTCCGGGACCCAAGTATTAGTATAATAGCGGCTTATTGCGTAACGCAACGAGTGAGGTGAGTCACCACTAACTTGTACTATATTATATTTAATTGTAATTCCGCCATTTTATTTTTCGGTACTTTATAGAATACAAAACAGGACGTCCGCACTATCTTCTTTTCACCTTTCACAGAAGATTCCATTCCTGCTTTATACGACATATTTTGTTAAAATCAAGCCAAACAATCCAGTATCTGACCTATAAAAAGCAACTATCTAAACATAAAAATCTCAAGCCATGGTCCGACCTTCTCAAATCGCCCGAAAAGCGCGGCGAGAGCACGAACGGCAACAAGCTCTCCTACAGAAACAAAACCTCCCTCTCTGTAAAGGCTGCGAATCTTGCACCGCAACAAAAGATCGAGCGAACCCTTATTTAGCCCACTGGTGGCGCAAACCGGAGCGCAAGCAATCTGAGCGGAGCAGAATTCATCAAGGTTTGAAGACTACATTATTCGAGGGTGTGATCATCATCCAACCTCGCGAAATCGCTCTCACAGAAGCTGCACTTGCAGGTCTCAAACCTACTGAGCATTCAAAGGCAGTCTATTGGGCCGATGGTTCTTCCCGCAAGGATGGAAGCTGTGGAATAGGAGTGGCGTATCCCACGACGAAGTCATCATGGACCAAGCTCTCATATCGGGTGCGCGGCTCCGCCGACGCTAATGTGATTGAAGTCTTCGCAATCGCAAAAGCGCTCGAGATCGCATGGATGGAAATTCGGGACCTGGAAGTCGAACAGCTGCCACGGAAAGTTTGTATCTATTCTGATTCTCAGAACGCTCTGGTTCACTTCAAGAGATTCCGGCACTCGATGAATCGTATCAAGGAGCTTCCGGATGGAGAGAGATTAGTAGGACCAAGTATCATGGCGACCCATGAATTGAGAGCCCTCGGTATTGTTGTGGAATTACGCTATGTTCCAGGACACTCAGGCAATAAAGGAAATTCCAAGGCCGATCGAGCTGCTAAGGAGGGTGCAAGACACGCCGCGAAACGAAGGCTGGCAGGGATGATGATTGAACTCGTCACCAGTGGTCACAACCATTGAGGGTAGAACGGGTAGGTGAAGGAGAACATTTTCATTCATCAAGACTATCTAGAGGAGTGGTAACAGCAACACAATTCAACATCCTCCCGGTGGCGGGAACAGCAGCCAGGTATCAAGAGTCGATGATATAACTCGAAACATGGTCCAACATACTGCAGATAAGCCTTGTGATCATGTCTGGACTCGATGTGACAGGGAGGCGGGTGTGGATCGTCGACAATCCGTAGGGTGGTAGTGCTCTGGAGGAAAACCTAGAGAGAAAGGGAAAAGAAGGCTTCAGCGCGTCCACTGAGTAGGTTTCGAAGTGTGACAACTGCAAGCAGAGGTTTATTTCTTGACTACTCCCTTCCAAGACTCAGGCCTCAGGGAGTCGAACCCATAGCCACATCCGTCGAGGGCCACCACGTGTCGCCGTCGCCAGCCGACAGAGGAAATGACGCGAAACCTACCTTGAAGCTAGACAAACAGAACTGATCCACCACAGCAAAACAGACAGCCTGGACTCCGATGTGATCACCACTGAAGGCATGTAAGGGCCGGAGGTAGCAGGGTGGAAACATGAGTAAAGATGACCAAGTGTTGGCCTTGACATAGAAAAGAAGATGCAGGTGTAGGTAGTCAAGGGCCGATGGATGATGGATGATGGATGATGGATAGGTAATGGTTGATGATGTTCCATCGTGGAAGAAAATAGAAGTGGAAGAAGGGAGAGGAAAGCTGCTTATATAGGACCTGGGCAGTAGCTACGGTCGGATAAAGAAGGCAAGAGTCGTTGATAGAGATCCATCGTTACCTACGTATTCTGTATTAAGAAAGTGCGCCCTGGCTTTTCCGAGCTACCGCAGCTCGAATGCGGAGGATTCCTTCATTCACCTAGCAATTCATAAATAGTTCCCCTAGGGTTTCTCTAGGCAGGGAATTCGATGCACTTAGTATGAAAGAGACACAGGGTTAGGCAGTCGTTGAGAGCAGATCCATACCTACATAGATACATATCCCTTCAATGGCTACCGCTCAGCGGTGATGTAAAGCAGATCCCAAGTCGAACCTGCCTTTTCTGTACTGCCTTTCACGCTGTAACTGACAGTATCCACCCAAAGATGTACGGCCTCAAATTCCATAGTGTACCTAGGTGAGGACTTACCGCATAATAATACCTGTTAGTTGCTGCTATAGAGCTCTATGATGGAATCCTACCTAGGTCTTAGTCATAGATTCTACCAAGAAAATTGATAAGGATTACGTGCCTTGACTTAATACCTTACATTAGGTAGGTAGATATCTCAGAGGAGGTATACGTACAGGTACCTAGTACTCTCACGCACAATTGTAGCTACTGCTGCGTGAGTTGATAAAATCGATGCGCGGAAAAACAAGGATACAAAATAAAAGCACCAAAACATTGACCTTACCTTGCAAAATAGGTCAACGATTAATGATCCTGAGACTTGACCAGACTTGAGTAATCATGCCCGAGAGTTGGCAACATAGCTAGCTGTATGACGAGTATTGAGACACGGGAAAGGCCAGAGAAATGGTTGAAGATGTGAAAGGCTGTGTAACGATGTGACGATACAGACTACCAACCTAGAAGGCACGAGCAGATGAGCAAAAAGACAGCGTCTCAGAAAGTTACATGTGGGATGGATGAACATGCAAACTAAAGCAACGAGAATAGAGCGTCTTGCTGTATTTCTGGACGGAGCTTCACATTCTTTTGATTTGAATATCTATCTACCCTAAGGTATTGATTACATTCTTACGGAGGAGATAAGGTAGCTGTTACTCCGCTATAGCAGTTGTGGGTTGGTGTACTTAGCAGCCTCAGCCACCTTTCTTTATGGCTGATAGGTAGCTACCGTATCAATAAAGCAAAGGACGTCAAATCAAACAGCAAAAAATTTCAAAAACATACAACAGCAGGTATTCGCTGGTGGTCACCCACCCAACTACTAATCTGCCGATCTGGTGCTTGTGTATGGCAGAGCGGACGGGATGCCCATTTCTCACCAGTCTATGGTCGT